>LBNU01030376.1:78809-145881 GCA_014162995.1 Artemisia annua
GCTATACATTATATTTTCACTTTTAGGAGTTTTCGGAAAATTTGAAAATCGTCTTGCGGGTCAAAATAGTGGACTGCCTTGTTTTACAGGCCTGGCGGAACTGGCGGTACCCTCAAATGGGTTCCGCCAGTGCAAATTTTTGGGTAACCCAGATTTTGGCCCAACAGAACACACGGAACCCTCAGAAGGGTTCCGCCTGTGTAACCCGAAGGTTCCGCCAGTGCACTGCAGAAAATTAGTTTTACTTTTCAAAATTTCACAATTCATAAAATACTAAATCCTTTCCTTTAGTGAGAAACTACCTTCCTAACACTCCATCAAACACATTAGAACCATTTTCACCCATTAGAACAATTAGGAAGCCACTTCCCGCTAAAATTCAAATTCAAAAACCAACTAACCCAAGGAACCCTCAAAAAGGATCCTTCAAACCATTACAACATTTCAAACCAAAACATCTCCCATGAACTCATAGCATTGAGTGCATATGATGATCTTTCACTCAACCCAACTCCATTGGATTGACTTCTAATGATTTGACAAGCTCTTGGTAATCTTCCAAATCATTACAAACCTCCATTTTTGTATGGTGGAACATCAAATCCAAACACTTATTTCATGACATGTCTTTCCTATAAATTTGATCACATTTGAACAAACCCAAAACTCACACCAAAACCATTACTTCACTCAATCTCAAAACTCAAACTAGCCAAAAGAATTGAGATGACTAAGTCCAACACCTCATCCGAAACATCAAGAAAACACACTAGGATTAGTGTAAAACCTTGTTGCTTAAAAAAAACTACCAAATCAAGCTCATCATCTTCAAGTGACTCATCATTTGATATTTCCGCACCCATCCAAGATTATTTCAACCTCACTACACCAACATAACCACCTTTCAAGATTTGCTCAATCTTGATAATCCATCATTTTCTCCCAAACCTGGGCATGCAAACATACACACTTCACAACCAAGTGATTCAACATCTCCTTTTCAACAAACTCAACCATCAAAAACTCCATCACCTCAATCACCAATGGAACTTTTCCAAACACCACCAACATCACCATTACCCTATTTGGAAACTTTAGAAATCCTTACACCAAAATCATCAAACCCTCCATCTTTGTCACTTTTTGACACACTTACTCAAGATGAAACACCTCAACTACCTAGATTTCAACCAAATAAGTCATTGGAGGATGGACCTCATCACCCATCCTTGATAGAAGGTTTAGCTTACCGCTATGCTAGACCCTCAATCTTTCTACAAGATCAAGGTCATACATACCCACAATCTTTTGTGTTTCATCCCGTTTACAAATTCATTCATGATCCTCTTGACGGAGAACCAAGCTTCCGCCATTATATCCAACAACAACAACAACCACCACAAGAGTCTTCCCTAAACTTTGATTCAACAAGTATAGGAAACAAAAACACCTCTCAACCATCCACCCTAGCTCCATCAAGCACAAGTGCTCCACCACCAACAAATGAAATCCCATTTCCACCACCCCGACATGATTGCGGTCATTGTGAAAGAACGGCTCACATTACCGAAAGATGTCGAACGGAAATCCGGGAGCTAACCTATGAAATGAGGTTTATCTTAAACCACATTTTGGACCGTCTAGAATCCTTGTGTCAACCATCTCAAGTCTAGAGTCTACAACCAAAACCACAAACCAACAAACCAAGAGAATTTCTCTTCCAACAAAATCAAAATAAAACCCGCTACATCCTCCAACACACGTTTTCCTCCTCCAAACAACCTTACCCTTGTTTTAGGAAAATGTTTCTCATTAAGGAAAGTGATGGTTTCCTTTTAAAGATGTAGGATTTTATCCTTTCTTTTGTTTCTTTTTCTTGTGTCTTCCACTTTCAGAAATAGGATGATTAATTACATCATTTCTTGTCTTTGACTTTCTAAAGTCAAATTTTATGTGAAATGAATTTCATTCTACTATGAGATATGTTTTGTTTGTTGACCATTGAAGTATTGTGATTGCACTATACCTTGTTATGGTAACATGTATATCTTGTGTTTTCGACACTAACTCTCTTTTGTAGGATAATAACTCATGCTTCCCTTCCTTGATACTCCGATTGAGGGGAGTAATATTCAAGGGGGAGTATGAGTGTTGCATCGTTACGCTTCAAAACATATTCTATACTTGTCTTGTGCGGCAACTAACCTTTCTTTTGTAGGTTCAAAATCCATGACTTCTTCCTTGATACTCCGAGTTAGGGGAGTAATATTCAAGGGGGAGCATGAGAATTGCAACTAACCTTTTTCTTTATAGGTTCAAAATCCACGACTACCAACTTGGCACTCCTTTTAGGGGGAGTATTGACCAAGGGGGAGTAAGTGCATAGTTCCGCTACGCTACTCTTCTTTTTGTTTCGACAAAAAGGGGGAGAAGTTTAACTTGTTTTCATCTATAACTTTTTTCACTTCTTTATATTATTTTCGTAAAACAAGTTTTAAACTTTATAAGACTTAACACTAAACATAGTGAATTACTTATAAATAAATTTTACATTTTGTCATCAACAAAAAGGGGGAGATTGTTAATACAAATATCGCCTAAAAACGTTATTTATATTTTACGATCTTTGCTATGTTTTGTTAATGACAAAGTACAAACTTTAGCTTATAAGTAAATCATCACTTTAGTTTTAAGTCTTATATAAACTAGACTTTACATTTCTTTTTAAACATAACATAGTTTTTACTTCTTTAAAAAGAAAGTGTCACATCTCATTAATATGCATTTATGGAAAGTTTATGTGTTTGACCATCTTTGATTCTTACACATGTTTGGAAGCATTCCACATTGAGTCAATGCATGAAATAAGTTGATGTGACCTTGTTTGTCTTGGAGAGATTTATTACAACTTTGTGTGCAAGTTTTGTAGTGTCAGTTGTGGCGGAACCCTGGAGTTACACGGGCGGAACACTTCTGAGGGTGCCGCCGTTTCCACCAGAGCTGATGCTTGTTTGTGTATAAATACCAAACTACTTGCAAGAAATCTCTCATCACTTTAGGACATATATTTCACATATCCTCTCATCTAACTCAGTAACATTTGACTTGTGTGATTCTCTTATGTAGCAAAGGAGTTCACAAGTTCATCCAAGAAGTTACAAGTTTCAAATCATAAGTTGCAAGACTTGTTAGCTTTGTTATGTATAGACTTTGGTAGTTTATACTTAATTTGTATCTTGCGTAGAAGTGATCGGTTAGTATTTTAGGCCTTAAAATACATAGTGTGACGGGAGTTGTGGTACCCTTGTAAAAGAACTAACCGGAGTGGTTGTACCCTTGTTAAAGAACTCGACATCTATCTTAGTGTCGGTAAAAGGAATTAGGCGACGATAGGTTGGTTCTACCTTGAACTAGAACTCGGTATTTAGCTTTGTACCGGATAAACGTATAAGCGACGAGTGTAAAGGTTTCTCCACCGGGAAAGGAGTTTGTTGACTAGTGCTTTAAACTTTCGAGTTGGATACTCGGGGCGTGGACGTAGGGCAAGAAAAATAGAGTTCCTTGTAGCCGAACCACGATAAATACTCGTGTCATGGTTTGATCATTTCTTTCTTTATTCTTACATGCTACTTATTATCTTTTAGATCATATCTTTGATATTATACATGCTTACATCTTTGATTGTTTGAAAAGTATATCTTAGTTTATATCTTTGATTATACGAAAGTTTTTAAAAAGATAATTAACTCAAAAAGCGGTAAACTATTCAACCCCCCTTCTAGTTTTCCACACATGGTTATATGCTCAAGACTACAACAATCACATTAAAGAAACATAGTAAAAAGGTTGTTCTTAAACATACCTGCAAACCAAAACAACTCCAAATGAAGCTTTGAAAATCTCCTTGTCAATGCTAAAACGACAATTCTATGAAAAGATAGATAAACCACCACTTTTAGACACCCCCGATGAACCTTTCATTTCTGTTATATATAGGTTACCACACCAATAATGGAGCACAAGTGCTAAGCAAAGAACTAAACGAAAAATTAAGTGGCAAGTTGTAGCTAACAAATGAGGTTATTGATGACGAACATCATGTTGTTGCTCATGAAAATCGGGTTATTGATGACGAACATCATGTTGTAACTAACAAAAATTGGGTTATAGATAAAGAAAATCAGGTTATTGCAGAAACAAATGCAAATTTGAATCCCGAGAATGATGCAACTGCTGTTACAGATAAAATCACATGTGATTATATTGAAAATTACATGTGTTTGTAACCGAATGCATTACAAATTTTGTGAACATATGAGGAGGTATTAGGCGGGTCACGTGAAAAGATACTATTACTCATCCTTTAATAATTATTTTAATTTAATAAATTTTTAAAAATAGCATTTTTAATCTGAACTCTTGGATCAAATTGATTAGATGGTGGGGAATTAATAGTTTGATCTTTAGAAAATTTCCTATATTTAAATAATTTTTTTCTATGACTAGAAGCCAATTTAAATCACTTTAACCTACTACCTCCATAATATAAATGACTACCGTTTATATATTGCATCATCATATCCTTACCATTTTCTATAAGAATAAATTGTTATTGGTATTTAGAGCTGGGGGTGTCGTTGAGCCAAAGCCTAGCGCCAAGCTAGCAGTTCAAAAAGACGAACGGCGCACCATACCCCGTTTGGCGCCAAAGGTGCTTACGCCGTCACCACCAGCCAGCACCAAGCATTTTTTTTCCTTTTTTGGTTTCTTTTTTGTTTATGTTTGTGTTTGTAATGTGTTTGTGTTATACTGTGATGCGTTTTTTTTCGTTTTTTCTTTTTGTGTGTGCATGTTGTGTTTTGCAGGTGGTGAAACGAAGAAGACGACTCAATAATTGTGATGTGTGGTCACAGGTCATGTAGGTCTTTGTATATTTAAAAGCCCATGGTCTTTGTTACTTAAAAGCCCATGTTGGTAATGGTATGTTTTTTAATTACTTGCACTTTGGTCCTCGAATATTGTAGGTTGAGGCTTGAATAACTTTGGTCTAATAAGGAAATTTATTTTTCGTTATTTTAGTTAGTATGTATGTTTTATGTAAATTAAAAAAAATAAAAAATAAAATAAAATAAAAAATTGGAGAACGGCACAACATTTTTTGGTGCCAACGGTAATGGCACAAAATATGGTGCCAAAGGTTTTCTGGTGCTGTTCTGTGTTTTGCTGACGTGGCACCACTTTTGAGAACAGCACAGCGGTGGGTACAGTGGTGCCAAACTTCTGGTGCCATTCTCTAAAAGTGGTGCCACGTCAGCAAAACACAGAACGGCACCATAAATGCTTTGGCACCACATTATGTGCCGTTACAGTTGGCACCAGAAAATCTGATGCCTTTCTCCANGGTTTCTTTTTTGTTTATGTTTGTGATATGTTTGTGTTTGTAATGTGTTTGTGTTATACTGTGATGCGTTTTTTTTCGTTTTTTCTTTTTGTGTGTGCATGTTGTGTTTTGCAGGTGGTGAAACGAAGAAGACGACTCAATAATTGTGATGTGTGGTCACAGGTCATGTAGGTCTTTGTATATTTAAAAGCCCATGGTCTTTGTTACTTAAAAGCCCATGTTGGTAATGGTATGTTTTTTAATTACTTGCACTTTGGTCCTCGAATATTGTAGGTTGAGGCTTGAATAACTTTGGTCTAATAAGGAAATTTATTTTTCGTTATTTTAGTTAGTATGTATGTTTTATGTAAATTAAAAAAAAATAAAAAATAAAATAAAATAAAAAATTGGAGAACGGCACAACATTTTTTGGTGCCAACGGTAATGGCACAAAATATGGTGCCAAAGGTTTTCTGGTGCTGTTCTGTGTTTTGCTGACGTGGCACCACTTTTGAGAACAGCACGAGGAGAACGGCTCCACAATACCCACCGCTCTTAGAGCGGTGGGTACAGTGGTGCCAAACTTCTGGTGCCATTCTCTAAAAGTGGTGCCACGTCAGCAAAACACAGAACGACACCATAAATGCTTTGGCACCACATTATGTGCCGTTACAGTTGGCACCAGAAAATCTGATGCCTTTCTCCATTTTTTTTTATTTTTTTTATTATTTTTTTTTAATTTACATAGAACAATAATAATAACTAAAATAAACTTCATTAAAATAAAAAACACACAAACATTACACTAAATTTAAAAAACATGCATAAAAATAAAAACCTAATACATAAACGTATAAATAAAAGCCTACTCCTCATTGGTAGGATACTTTACCCGGATTTTTGCTTGTTGGGCTCTCACGATTGCCGCGTTCATCGGATCCATCTTGCTTGTTTCTATTTGAACCACTCGCATCTCCTCGGAAATCCTTTGAGATTCATATAAAGTAACTCTCGCGAGTGACTCTCGTTCCATAACATCCATCTTTGCCTTGCGCACTAACTCGAGTTGTTGTTGCATCATTTCATGAAACATTGCCGGGTTTGAACCGGAACTAGCGGTCGAGTTTGACGAACATTGACTCTTGAAAATCCGGTGCATGCCTTCAGGCTGTGGCAACGCGTCTGGTCCAAAATGCTCGGGTTCCTCCTCCGTAACCCGAAGACGATTTCGCCTTGCCATTGTCGATTCGGGATTTATCCACTCGTGCTTGTTTTTCAAAAAGGACCAAGCTTTCATGTGTTTAAAGTCTGTACCCGTCACCGACTTATACAAACAATGCACCCTTGCCATAAAATCTTGATCATTTTCTCCACTCATAGCGCTTGTTTCATTCACTAACGAATTCCACCTGCCCACATCTTTTGTTGATATAAATAATGCATAAAAACGTTATTAATATTTTTCGATATCCCTACGTTTTGATGATCACAAAATGTAAAAACGTTAAACGTAAAATTAATACGTAAACAAGTATTTAGTTACTAATATCATTCCATCCAACAATATCACTTAAGGTATGAATAAACAAATGTCTAATACATTTTATGATCAAAGGGATTTTATTTAAACACTACAAAGTTTATAAAATGTTATAAACATCTTATATATATTTGAAAAATAATTTTGGTAATTAAAGGAAAATATTTAATTCATAACAAATATATGAATTCAAATTTTTAACCAAAATCAGTTAGTTTTTCACCAAATAAACTTTCACCAGAAAAAGACAAGAAAACTGGCCGTTACAGGAGGGCGGCCCCCTTAATTTTAAGGGGGCCGGCACGCTCCTGTTGTCAGATTTCTTTGCCTATAAATACAGGCTCATTTCTGCAATTTTTCCTCACCTTTTGCACGAAAATTTTCAGTCCCAATCCTTTCCAAACATCCTTCTAAATCCTTTGATCATAAGATTATAAGTCTTTATTTCAAGTGATTCAATTCCTCATCATTCAAAGTGCAAGAGAAGAATACTCCCTCAAAATCTAGTTAAGAAGTATTGTAGATTTGTGAATATAGTTTTGGTAGTTGTGTAAATTATTTGTAAAGGTGTAGAGAGATTATAATAAGTAGATTTAGGAGTTAGTAGTGAAGTGAAGTAGTGAAGAAGAAGTAGTGTTAAAGAGAAGTAGTGTTGTGAAGAAGAAGTAGTGAAGTTGGGAGAAGTAGTGTAATAGTTGTGGTGTGTAGAAGTTGTGAGAAGTTGTGAAGAGTTGTAGATTGGTTCTAGCTACAATTAGAACCCGACATTTTGTTTAGTGTCGTTAAACGGTGTAATCAAAGGTGTGTAAGGTTTCTCCGCCATAAGGGAGCTTTTTGACATAGTGAGGAAAACTCTCGAGTTAGGTGCTCGGGGAGTAGAGTAGGGCGAAGAGGAGCTTCGTAGCCGAACCACTATAAATCCTTTGTCTTGTGGTGCGATCTTTCCATCTCTATCTCTTTACTTACTTGTTTATATTGTCTTTATTTACTTTCGTAGACATTAGTGTTTATAAGTGTGCAAGTATTGATCTCACATAAAACTAGAATCGAAGTTTTCAAAACTAAGTTTTTATAAAATTAAAAAGACGTAAAACGATTCAACCCCCCTTCTAGTTTTCCACAATTGGTATCAAGAGCCACGTCAAACAAGATTTTTAAAATATGTTGTATTTTAAAACTTGAAATCGATCTATGGAATCGGAAAAATATTTAGAAGGGAACATGATATTTAAACCACCATATCTTAAATATATAAGTTTTCTTGAATGGAAAAATCGATTCGAAAGTTATGTGTAGTTGAAATGAGTACAAATGCTACTAGTTCAAATCTTTTGTATGAAGGTAATGATGCCGAAAATTCCATAAGTCACGTCAAGAGCAAACAAGAAGGTTATAATGAGATAACGATCGAGAAGGAACTTAGTGACGATGACGATTCTAGTTCCGAAAGTGAAGACGAAGAATATGCAAAGGTTGTTAAAGAATTCAAAAGTATTCTTAGAAAGCGACAAAGAGCACAAGATAAAAGAAAAACAACCCGAAGGAGAAGATTTAGTGACGAAGGCAAAAAGGCTAAGCAAAATTGCTTCGTTGCTCAAGCATCTAATGAGATATGTCTAGGAATATATAGATTTGGAGCCCAATGAATGGATAAAGGATAGTGGATGCTCAAGACACATGACGGGGAATCGCAAACTATTTTCTACATACAAGACATATAACGGAGGTAATGTTATTTTTGGTAGCGATCATCGCGGAAAAATCATAGGCAAAGGTACGATCTCTCAAGACTCACTACCTATTGATAATGTTGAACATGTAGATAATCTTACATATAACTTGCTTAGTATAGGCCAAATATGTGATAATAAGTGTAGAGTTACCTTTACCGATAAAGATAGTGAAATAGTTAAGGATGATAAAGTCATAGGTAGAGGGATTAGGAAAGGAGGTGTATACGTTATAAAACTAGGAGACAAACCGGAAGATAGGATATGCCTAGAAACTTTAGATGAAAACTCCACTTTTTGGCATAGGCGATTAGGTCACGCGAACATGCAACAAATACAATCTTTAGTCTCTAAGGAACTAGTTAGAAACTTGCCTAGTCTAAGATATGATAAAATTTTTTGTGACGCTTGTAAAATTGGAAAACAAGCACATACTAGTCACAAAGCTAAGAATATGGTATCCACTACTAGATGCTTAGAATTACTTCACATGGACCTTTTTGGTCCTTCCGCGGTGCGGAGCTACGGTGGCAATCGCTACACCTTAGTTATAGTAGATGACTATTCATGATACACGTGGACTAGGTTCTTAACTGATAAAACCGAAGCCTTTGAGAAATTTGAGACATTTAGTAAAATGATACAAAATAAGTTAGGATGCTCTATAGTATCAATTAGGACGGACCATGGTAGGGAATTTGATAATGAAGTACAATTCGGAAAATATTGTGATTTAAATGGAATATCTCACAACTTTTCCGCTCCTCGTACTCCTCAATCAAATGGAGTAGTAGAAAGGAAAAATAGGTCTCTACAAGAAATGAGTATAACAATGCTAAATGAACAATCTATCCCATAAAAGTTTTGGTGTCACGCTATAGACACTTCAACTTATATACTTAATAGGGTTTCTATTAGACGAATATTAGGAAAAACTCCTTATGAGTTATTAAGAGGTAGAAAACCAAATATAGGCTACTTTAGAGTATTCGGAAGTAAATGCTTCATCCTTAATACAAAAGATTACCTTACTAAGTTCGACCCTAAGTCATATGAAGGAGTTTTTCTAGGATATTCACAAAATAGTAAAGCATATATAATTCTAAATAAACACACTATGAAAGTAGAAGAATCCTTAAATGTAACATTTGATGAAACTCCTCCACCCCCTAAGACATTACCCTTAGAAGATGATGATGTAATTGAGGAAGAAGCTATTGAGGTTAGTAGAAGTAAGCCCTTCGGAAATAATAATGAAATAGAAACATTAGAAGAAAATGAGATTGTAAATATTAAGGAAGCAAAATCACATCCATTAGATAACATCATAGGTGACTTGAATCAAAGAACACTTAGATCACAAGCTCAAGACAAAAGTAATTTCTTTTGCTTTGTGTCAACAATAGAACCTAGGAATATAAATGAAGCCTTAAAGGATGAAAGTTGGATTATGGCTATACAAGAAGAATTAAATCAATTCAAAATAAATGATGTTTGGGAACTAGTCCCAAATCCTAGGAATATGACTATAATAGGAACCAAATGGGTATTCAGAAATAAATTAGATGAGAATGGAATAGTAACTAGGGATAAAGCTAGGTTAGTCGCACAAGGCTATAATCAACAAGAAGGAATTGATTATAACGAAACCTATGCTCCGGTGGCTAGACTAGAATCTATTAGAATACTCCTAGCTTACGCTTGCGCCCTAGATTTTAATTTATACCAAATGGATGTGAAGAGTGCATTCCTCAACGGTTTTATCAATAAGGAGGTTTATGTGGCATAACCTCCAGGATTCATTGACTTCGCAAAGCCTGATTATGTTTACAAACTAAAGAAAGCTCTATATGGTCTAAAACAAGCTCCAAAGGCTTGGTACGATAGATTAAAAGCTTTTCTTGTGAAACATAATTATTCCATGGGAATGGTAGATAACACTCTCTTCACTAAAAGAAGTGACCCAAATATCTTCATTCTTCAAATATATGTCGACGACATTATATTTGGATCAACTTGTCAAGAAATGTGTGATGAATTTTCCAAAATCATGCATGATGAGTTTGAGATGAGTATGATGGGAGAGCTAAACTTCTTCTTAGGATTACAAATAAAACAATTAGAAGATGGAATATTTTTTAATCAATCTAAGTATATTAAGGAAATGCTTAAGAAATTTGGACTAGAAGACTCTAAGCCACTTAAGACACCCATGTCTACGGAAATCAAACTCACAAGAGATGAAGAAGGTGAGTCCGTAGACAACACTAAGTATAGAGGAATGATAGGTAGTTTACTCTACTTAACGGCAAGTAGACCCGATATCATGTTTAGTGTTTGCCTTTGTGCCCGCTTTCAAGAGGATCCCAAAACCTCTCACCTAGAAGCGGTTAATCGTATCTTCCGATACATTAAGGGCACTATACACTTAGGATTATGGTATCCTAAGGGATCCGGAATAGAAACTATTGTCTATGCGGATTTGGATTATGCGGGAGACTACGTGGATCGAAAAAGCACTAGCGGTATTTGCACGTTTATGGGATGTTGTCTAACATCTTGGTTTTCGAAGAAGCAAACCGCTCTTGCTATTTCTACCACCGAAGCCGAATACTTAAGCGCCGGAAAGGCATGTCAACAAGCACTATGGATGAAACAAGCTCTCATAGACTATGGCATTAGGTTAGAAAATGTTCCTATTATGTGTGATAACAAAGGAGCTATAGATTTAAGTAAGAACCCCGTTCAACACTCTAGGACTAAACATATAGAGATACGTCATCACTTCCTTAGGGATAATATACAAAAAGGAAATATAACAATAGAAAAGGTAGCCTCGGAAGATAACATTGCCGATATATTCACTAAGCTTCTTAAGCGTGAATTATTTAACCACTTGCGTTTAGGATTAGGAATGATGGAGCAAATTGATTGAATTCTTAGAATACTTAAAACTTTCTGAAAAATCAAAGTTCTGAAAAAAAAATTTCTGTCAGATGGGCGGACCCCTTAAAGTTATAAGGGTGGCCCCCTTAAACATTAAGGGGACCGGCCTCACATTAAGGGGGCCGGCCATCTGAGCAACAAAAATTGAAAATCTTTTCTTTTTCCACAAGCCTGAGTCTAGGATTCTATTTTACACAAAATCAGGAATTGGGATATTTTGTTTTGCATAAATATATTCTCAAAGAAAACCCCAATTCATTTTTTTTAAATCATTCTCACGTTTAGGAAAACTCATTGTTGAATAATGATAAAAACGTTTTTCTCTCAAACCATGCATAATAGTCTCACTCTCGTTATAAATATCTATATAATCCAATATATACATATACATGACACTTAGAAGTGAGCAAAGCTAAATCAATGAGATCAAGGATCATTTCTTAGGAAAATTTGTTTTTCTTTTATAGGAGTCGAAACGATCTTAACTCCATATTTGTTTCATATAGGCACACACTAGAACAAAATCAAGAATTACATTATCACATTTGTTCCATCACTAGTTTCTCACTCATTAGTTGCCTTGCCCTTGCACTAAGTTAGTTTTGTTAGGTAGAATGCCTTATTACTTGATGTATTACTTTATTAAGTTTTCATGCATGCTTAGTTGTAATTATATTGCATGTTTATTTGCCTATATACTTTTCATGCATTCTTCATTAAGATAATGCATGCATAGTTGCCTAAAGAGTTGGACTTGCCCAAAACCAAACCTCAAAACAAACCTCTTTCTAAAAAAATATGTCAAAAAAAACCCTGTTTCTGGCAATCTGTGAACCTAGCCTGGGCGGGCCCCTTAAATATAAAGGGCGGCCCCCTTAAAATTAAAGGGGCCGGCATGCAATTAAGGGGGCCGGCCACCTGATGGACGAGGTTCACTATTTGCTTTCTGCTTTTTAGCCATTTCACCCTATTTTGATTCTCCACTTCCCTAAATACACAAACACATTTTGTCTAGCCAATCCAACACACATTATCCTTCCATAAACACATAATCATCAAACTATAAATACTTCTCTTCATCACAAATCATTACTCAACCCATAATGACTTCTCCCAACAAACCAAAATCAAAAGCCTCAAGGCTAGCAAGGATGACCGAAAAGCCCGTTTGGCGAAGAAAAACAAGCCCTCGAAACAATACCAACACAACAAATGAAGTCGAAAAACAACCAACACCTCCAACCACTTACTTCCCCAACTACACTCCGAATCCACAAGGACACTCCTTTGAACCACTCTACAAATCATACAACTTCGGCCAACATCATCTTTCATCCCAAGCTACACATCTCAACCTCCATCCAACTACAATGATCCATATCAATATGGTCAATCATCAAACTACACCTCCAATAACTTCAACTCCAACTACACAAATCCACCTCATCCATATCAACCAAATGATTCACTCCACATTGCCAAGGAAAAGCAAAAATTCCTTGAAGAAATCAACCAAATCCATGATCTAAGTGATCTCTTTGCTATGCATCTTGNCATCATATTTCATCCCAAGCTACACATCTCAACCTCCATCCAACTACAATGATCCATATCAATATGGTCAATCATCAAACTACACCTCCAATAACTTCAACTCCAACTACACAAATCCACCTCATCCATATCAACCAAATGATTCACTCCACATTGCCAAGGAAAAGCAAAAATTCCTTGAAGAAATCAACCAAATCCATGATCTAAGTGATCTCTTTGCTATGCATCTTGCACAACGCAACAAAGGGCAACCTCCATCATCACCATATGAAAATTGTCTTCTCCATTCTCTCAACTTGGATCAAGTTACCAACCACACCTATTATTGCCCTTGTTGCATCTTCCTTCAAAAGCAAATCCTCTACTTGAGTGAAGATATTTCTTGGATCGAATATCTTCTCACTCGTTCTCATCCAATACCTCCCTTAACACGATACAACATCGTGAGATCCACCTCTTCCACCCCATACCCTTCGCCATCAAACAACTAAGCTTTATGCTTATGCTTCCCACTTCAAATAAANGGATAACCTTTTTGATGCTAACAAAAAGGGGGAGAAATGATATAAACTCACTAAAATACTTGTATATATCTTAATTTTTAATTTAATGAGTTTAGATTTTGTAATCATCAAAAAGGGGGAGATTGTTGATATAAATAATGCATAAAAACGTTATTAATATTTTTCGATATCCCTACGTTTTGATGATCACAAAATGTAAAAACATTAAACGTAAAATTAATACGTAAACAAGTATTTAGTTACTAATATCATTCCATGATACAATATCACTTAAGGTATGAATAAACAAATGTCTGATACATTTTATGATCAAAGGGATTTTATTTAAACACTACAAAGTTTATAAAATGTTATAAACATCTTATACATATTTGAAAAACAATTTTGCTAATTAAAGGAAAATATTTAATTCGTAACAAATATATGAATTCAAATTTTTAACCAAAATCAGTTAGGCCTTGTTTGTTTTTTCAAAATAAGCTCTTATTGCCTCTTTTCACTTCTTTCCTCTGCGGGCGCGCAGAGGAACATGTTTGTTTTTTTTAGACAAAAGAGCTTCTTTCCTCTTCTTTCCTCTTCCAAAATTCAGACATCTACTTTCTCTTCTTACCTCTTCTTACCTCTTCTTTCACTTCTTACCTCTTCTTTCACAAACCCTACATCTCTTTCTCAATATCCGTTTTTATACGTTTTTGTTTGTTTATTTACGTTTTCATTTGTTTTTTTACGTTTTAGTATGTTTTTTTACGTTTTCGTCCGTTTTGTTACGTTTTGGTCTATTTTTTTACGTTTTCGTTCGTATTTTACATTTTCCTCTTTTTTTTACGTTTTAGACCATTTTTTACGTTTTCGTTTGTTTTTTTTACGTTTTCACCCGTTTTTTAACGTTTTCGTTGTTTTTTTACGATTTCGACCGTTTTTTTATGTTTTCGTCTGTTTTTAACGTTTTCGTCTGTTTTTTACGTTTTTGTCCGTTTTTTTATGTTTTCGTTTGTTTTTTTACGTTTTCGCCCTTCCTTTACGTTTTCGCCCGTTTGTTTACGTGTTTGTCTGTTTTTTTACGTTTTTGTCTATTTTTTAACGTTTTCGCCCGTTTTTTTTACTTTTACGCCCATTTTTTTACGTTTTCGTCCATTTTTAACGTTTTCGCCCGTTTTTTTAGATTTTCGCCCATTTTTTTATGATTTCGTCCGTTTTTTTACGTTATTTTTTTAAGTTTTGGCCCTTTGTTTACGTTTTAGTCTGTTTTTTTTATGTTTTCATCAATTTTTTTACGTTACCACCCGTTTTTTTACGTTTTAATATGCTTTTTAACGTTTTCGACCGTTTTTTTTTACTTTTTCGTTCTTTTAAGTTTTCGTCCGTTTTTTTACGTCTTCGTCCGGTTTTTTTATGTTTTCTTTTTTTCCTTATGTTTTTGTCTTTTTTTTACGTTTTCGTCTATTTTCCTTTGTTTGTGTCCCTTTTATTACGTTTTCTTACGTAGGATAACTTAAGAAAATGTACAATAACGTAAAAAAAGTACAAAAAGTTACAAAATCATATGAAAATAGAAGAAAACGTAAAAAACGGACAAAACGTAAAAACCAGATGAAAACGTAAAAAACGGACGAATACGTAATAATACGGAAGAAAACATAAAAAAATTGACGAAAACGTAAATAAATAACGAAAATGTAAAAAACCGGATGAATACGTAAAAAACGGAAGAAAACGTAAAAAAATAGACGAAGACGTAAAAAAAAGATCAGAACGTAAAAAAACGAAAAAAAACGTATAAAAACAGATGAGACGTAGAAAACGGTCGAAAACGTACCAAAACGGTAACAAACGGACGATAACGTAAACAAAATTTTGAAAAAAAAGGAAAAGAAAAATAGTACTTCAATAGCACAAAAGATACTAGCGGGAAAAAAGGGAAAGAAGTACTTCAATAGCACAAAAAACAAACGGTCTTCTTCTTGCAGATGAAGAGCTTCAGATGTACCTCTTCTTCTGTAGACATGGTTTGCAGATGAAGAGGTAAAAGCTCTGAAAAAACAAACGACACCTTAGTTTTTCACGAAATAAACTTTCACAAGAAAAAGACAAGAAAACTGGCCATTACAGGAGGGCGGCCCCCTTAATTGTAAGGGGGCCGGCCACCATTTAAGGGGGCCAGCACGCTCCTGTTGTCAGATTTCTTTGCCTATAAATACAGGCTCATTTCTGCAATTTTTCCTCACCTTTTGCACGAAAAGTTTCAGTCCCAATCGTTTCCAAACATCCTTCTAAATCCTTTGATCATAAGATTATAAGTCTTTATTTCAAGTGATTCAATTCCTCATCATTCAAAGTGCAAGAGAAGAATACTCCCTCAACATCTAGTTAAGAAGTATTGTACATTTGTGAATATAGTTTTGGTAGTTGTGTAAATTATTTGTAAAGGTGTAGAGAGATTATAATAAGTAGATTTAGGAGTTAGTAGTGAAGTGAAGTAGTGTTAAAGAGAAGTAGTGTTGTGAAGAAGAAGTAGTGAAGTTGGGAGAAGTAGTGTAATAGTTGTGGTGTGTAGAAGTTGTGAGAAGTTGTGAAGAGTTGTGAGATTGGTTCTAGCTACAATTAGAACCCGACATTTTGCTTAGTGTCGTTAAACGGTGAAAGCAAAGGTGTGTAAGGTTTCTCCGCCATAAGGGAGCTTGTTGACATAGTGAAGAAAACTCTCGAGTTAGGTGCTCGGGGAGTGGAGTAGGGCGAAGAGGTGCTTCGCAGCCGAACCACTATAAATCCTTTGTCTTGTGGTGCGATCTGTTAGGTCACCATTTTGTAAACACAAGTATAGATTTGATAAGAAATGAGATGAGAAGTAGAGATGGTTGATCTACTAAATATGTGAAATAATTTGACAAGAGTTTAAGCAAGATATTCAATAAACCAACAAGTGTAAAAGATTACATAAGGTCCTATTTATAGGTGAGGATTAGGGCAACATCCCTTCCTCCCTTCCTTGTCTAAATCGTGGGCTTTAAGGCCCATTGGACGCTTAGTGGACTTAAACACTTAAGATAAATAACATAAATAACAAAGTAACCTATTACATATTATGAAATGACCGAGACTTGAGAGATGACGTGTAGGATCTAAACACACACCTTGTATTAGAGTGATACTTTGAGTTATATTATTAAGCACGCGGAATATACTTAACAATACTTAGAATATGAATTGTATGATGTAATGTAAGTCAGAACAGTTGTAAGTTTAACACAAAGCTTCAATATTATTGATAATAATACGAGTGATCTTGCTTATCACTAGGGTTACACCTTGAAGCTTTCTAGGGTTGATACGTACCTAGAACAATGACCCAGGACCTCCTTTTATAGCACAAGGAGTCCTTTACAAGATAAATATAAAGCTATCATAATAGAATATACACAAGATCTTTTCTATATTTATCTATATACGAATACATAACAGTTATCCTAACAGCAGTGGTAATAATATGTACTAGCAGTGGTAATGTGTTTCCACTGCTAGTGCATTCTTCAGCAGTGTCTTCCACAAGCTTATCAGTGGTAACTGTTAGCTTTATTCCCAACAATCCTCCCCTAAACTTATGATTTCTCTGCAAATCAATAAGTTTCTTCAATCTGCATCATCTCTTAGGATTTGGGGAATTCTTCCAAACACTTCACTTTCTTCTTAATGCTTGAATAGCTCTTGAACATTGTTCTTGAATCCTTTTTATCAATGCTCTTACCTTCTCAGTATCTTCATGAACTCTTATTTGTGTTGACAACATTGAAGTAAGAGTTCCAGCTCTAAGTGGATATTCTTTCTCAGCAAACATAAAAGCATCCACTCCAGCTTTTGTAGAAACATGATGAACTTCACATGAGTCATAATAAATCCATGTAGTTTCCACACCTATAGCTTAAAACTTCCAGAAGTTATCATTAATATCTGGTTCATAGAGCCTTTTTAGATCAACCCACAACTGCATTTCCTTCACATCTTAAAGACTGCCAGCATCAAATCTTTCTTGAACCAATCTCCACAGTGCATCAAGATCATCTCTGTCACATGCTTGGATAAGTTCTTCAAACTGAATGAATGATGAAGTCTCACCACCTAGCCTTGTAATTTTCCATGTTGGAGCAAAGTTGCTAGCAGTGTAAACTTCCCAATCAATGATAGGATGTTTGACTTGCAGTGGGTCTGGATAAAAATCTTCTTCTTCTATCAAGATCATACCAGTCAGCTGTTCTTCTGTGAATTTCTCAGACTGAACCTTTTGTTCTTCAACAAATCTTGTTTTCTTTTGAGTATGAGGTTCTTTATCTTTAGCCTTTCTCTTCAGGTGAGGAAATCTTCTTTCTTCTTCTTCAGAGTTCATAGGAATACAGTCAAGATCTTGCCTTTTAACTCTGTAGTATACACCTTCAACCTGATCATAGGTCATCCCTTTGAATTTATGCATTTTCCAGCCACCAACATGACAACAGTAAGTCTTCATCAATGAAATAACTTGTGCCTTAGTTGGTTGCCTTGATTTCTTTTGACCCTTTCTGACTGAACCAATTGCTTCTTGAAGTGCTTGTCTATTCTTCATCTCAATGAAATCCTTCAACTGAGCTGTTCTTTGTTCCTCAGTTAAGGTCTTATCTGCAACAAGGACAATTGCTTTCTTCTTGATTATTGGATCATTTTTAACCAAGAATTCAACTTCTTCATCTGTAGGTACATATGTGAATTCTGGAGTCTTCTCTCTCAGAATTGTAGGTGGAACAGTGGAAATATTTGTTGCAGTAGTGGAATCTTTTTGCCCTGGTTGATCTGTATCAAGTTGCTGCTGTAGAGGAATTTCTTGCTCTTCAGTATCATCCATTTGCTCAAATGCCAAATCTTTAACTCCAAAATCAAAATCAGCATCAAAATCATCTTCTTCTCTGAAATCAATTCTCCTCCCCTTGGTTTCAGCATCTGTTTTCCTCCCCTGTTTGGGAGAATTCCCAAAATCTTCAAAGAAATCTTCACTGGGAGAGGATGAAGAAGAAATTATCAACTTTGCAGTCCTCTTCTTTTGCTTTAACCCCTGTACTTCACCCTTCAAGGCTTGAGTCTCTAGTTTCAAAGCTGTAACATCCTTGGCATGTTGCTCCTTTACTTGTGCCCAGTCTTTCTCCAGAGATCCAACCTGCTTTGTTAATTTGGTACATAATGCCATCAATTCCATTGGTTGCTCACTGCCCTCAACACTTCCAACTGTGTTACCTGTTGGGAGAGGTGAATCATAGGGCAAAGGTTCAGAATCCTCCCTAGCAGTGCTAGGTTGAAGCCTGGAACCACCACTGCTTGTTCCAACACCAAAAGGATCAGGAACATGCTGTGTTGTGATGAGAGGAGATGGCTGTTTTTGCCTCCTCTCATAGGTATGAGTAACTGGTGGAGTATAATGAATAGATGGAACAGTTATTGTGGGTGTTGTTTGAGATACAACTGGGATTGTTGCATCTTCACCCTGTACCTGTGCAATTCTTGCAAGCATTTGAGGAAAAAGTGGTGTAAAAACCCAATTTCCAACCTTATCCATATTTTGAAAAACTTTGGGCTTAAGGCAACGGATTTTGTAAACTCTTTTATGGGGTTGCAGTTGAAATTCATTTAACACAGCTTGCACAAACCTTGGATACATCAAAAATTTTGTTGAACTCTTTACATTGCCTTGCATACTTGAAAAAATTATATTTAGACCAATTAAAAATCCTATTTTTAGCTAGACAAACCAATGGCACATTGGTGAACTAAATTGTTCATAAGATGTTTTCTTAGGACTAAGGCAATGTAATAGAGTATGAATCAAAAATCTCCAATGAGGACAAAAACCACTCTTTTTGAAAGTAGCCCTTTTGTCAGTGGTATTGTACCCTATGGATGAAAGACTTTCCCAAATTTCTGGCATAGGTAATGTGCTGATACCATTGAGATCATCCAATTGGAGAATTCTCCTCAAGGATGACTCAGTAACATCAATAGTTACCCCATCCACTGTGGCTCTAAGAGCATCCACAGATTTATGTGTATCTCCATCTTCAATGGTTATGGACTCAACAGAGTTCCAAAACTGCTTGATTTGAGAGATATAGATTGTGGGATTAAGAAGTAATGCATACCTCACATGAGTAGTGTTTAGAAAGTCCACAATCTGATGAAAAAGAGGACCACTCTTGTCGTTTGACTTTTCCAAATTAGCCACTTGGTTGTGCTCAACTGCAAAGGTGATTGATGCCATAATATCTTTTGATGAAAATTAAGTTGTGTTAGTATGAATTGAATAATAAACTCGCCAATTGAGAGAAAAAAATATATATATTGCTAGGGTTTGAGAGTTATGTGCAAGAAAGAATTATCTATGGAAAATATTTATCTTTAAGAGAATAAATATAATTAGGAAAGTAGATAATCTTCTAAAAAAATTTACCCTATTAATATGGAAAGCAGTTACTCTCAACGGCTAGTAAAAATTTTGTTACTGACACAACAGTTGTAACGGCTAGTTCAACAGTGGTAAAAATAACAGGCAGTGGCAACTGTGAACTAGCAGTGGGAATTTTTCACAAAATTTTCAAAAGCAATGGTAAAATAAATATATAAAAATTAAATTGCTTTCTACATAGTTTTTAGCAAACTACCAGCTATTAACGGATTTGATATATCTTTACCATGAGCCGTTTGCTATGGACTAGCCAACTCTTAATCATAAAGAATATGGTGAGTTGATAACCATATAGTTTTTGGTAAACTATCAACCATAAACGGATTTGTGAGGTCTTTACCAGTAGCCGTTTGCTCTGGATTAGTTGATTCTTATGTGGATTAGACATGCTGAATCAATAACCATTTGTTGTGTATCTCAGTTATACACCTTTAATGATCAACTCCCAGCAAAGACTGGTTATGTACCTGCAAGAGTTAGTATAATAAAGCAAAATAATCATAACCAAACTTGTGCTTAACCAAAGTTACTTGTAACCAAGCCACTATTCACAAATATCTTCCAAAGTCAACCCAATAATATCTATATTTACTTTTCAACCTACCTAAATAGGTGAAAGTAAATATCTCAATTAATGAGACCTTTTAGTTAACTTTGCCTATATAAAGTGACTCGACTCTCTATTATCTTCACCAAAACACATTATATCTTCACAAAAACCCTAAAAATCACCATGAGCAAACTTCCTATTATCATTGACCTCACTTTTGATTCAGACATAGAGATATTGATGTCCTCTGAGTCATCTTCAGAGGCATCATGGTGGGCAAGTTACTTTCCACCCTGTGCTTCAGATTCCACATCCAAGAAGCCAACAAAGAAAGCTGCTGCTGAGCCTGTTGCCAAGCCAGTACCTGTTGCCCATCCTGCACCATCTCTTGAGTTCTACTCTAGCTCTTCTGATGATTCAGATGATGAGTCCTATTCCTTAGCAAAGGAGTTGCCAAGGGCTCTGACTAAAGCTTTGGGAGCAGCTCTCCAATATGAAGCAAATCTCCATTCCTGAGATGCCTGCAAGACTACCAAGGCCTCCTACACAAGTTCTTGGGCTTGCTTGTCCTAGAAGTTGTCAACCTTTGAGAACAAAAGGAAGAGTGCATTGAAGAACACGCACAACTATCAAGGCAAGGGCAAGAAGCCAATGGAGTAGCTTGTGTAGGGTGTAGGGATGTAGGTTGTTTTAGGTTTTATTTTTGTGTTTTGATGGTGTTTGAATGTACTCTCCTTTGAATCAATGTAACTTTTCTTTTGATAGAAATAATTGTAGTTTCTCTGTTTTCCTTTTTCCACTGTGAGAGTAATATTAACCACTGCTTGCCTTTTTGTTTCCACTGTTTGACTTAATCTCTGCATAAAAGTTAGTGGACAAACAAAATACAAGCAAAGACATATACACACTTATACAAACATATACAACAATTTTAGTACCAAGAACCTCCCCTCAACACCAAAGACCATTAGACACAAAAATTTTATGGATTTAGCATTCCAATACCTGTCACCAAGTACTGAAATCTACCCACATCAAGACCTTTTGTTAATAGATCAGCATAGTTGTCATCAGTATGGATTTTGACAACTTGAATTAGCCTTTTCTCATAACAATCTCTTATAAAATGATGTCTAATTTCAATATATTTAGTCTTTGTGTGTTGAACTGGGTTCTTAATTATGCATATGGTACTACTATTGTCAATATAAATGATGGTATTCATGAAATTGTACCCATAGTCCAAAAGTTGATTTTGAAGCCATAGAACTTGAGCACAGCAACTTGCAGCAGCCACATAGTCTGCCTCAGTTGATGAAGTAGCCACCATTGTTTGTTTCTTGCACTGCCAGGACACCAATCTACACCCAAGAAATTGGCATCCACCTGTTGTAGATTTTCTATCCAAACTAGCTCCAGCATAATCACTATCTGAGTAGGTAACCAATTCCATAGGAGATTCTCTAGGGTACCATAATCCCAAATGAGGATATGCTTTAAGATATTTGAAAATCTTCTTCACTGCAGTCAAGTGTGATTCTTTGGGAGTGACCTGAAACCTTGCACAAGCACAAACTGCAAACATAATGTCTGGCCTTGATGAAGTGAGATACATCAAAGAACCAATCATAGATCTGTACATATGTACATCAACTGCTTCTCCACTGTTTTCTTTTAGAAGCAGATGTGTACCCCTGTCTGCAGGTGAGCTTGAGGACTTTGCATCAGTGAATTTGAACTTTCTAAGTATCTCAGCCACATACTTGTCTTGATTAATGAAGATTCAATCTGGCCTTTGTTGTACTTGAAGTCCCAAAAAGAATGTGAGTTCACCCATAGAACTCATCTTGAACTCATCCTTCATAAGCTTCTCAAAATCTTTGCACATCTCTGGCTTTGTTGAGCCAAAAATAATATCATCAACATACACTTGAACCAGCAAGATATCATTTTTGTCTTTCTTGATGAACAAAGCTTGATCAATTCTTCCTCTATGAAACCCATTATCCAAAAGATAAGTAGCTAAGGTTTCATACCACTTCCTTGGTGCCTGATGCAATCCATACAATGCTTTAACTACCCTGTATACTTTGTCAGGATTTTCAGGGTCTTCAAAGCCTGGAGGTTGTGAAACATAAACCTCCTCATCAATTTGCCCATATAGAAAAGCACTTTTTACATCCATTTGATAGACTGTGAAGCCCATAAAGGATGCATAGGCTAGAAAAAGTCTAATTGCTTCTATTCTTGCAACTGGGGTAAACACTTCTTCATAATCAATACCTCCTCCTGAGTGTATCCTTGTGCTACAAGCCTAGCCTTGTTTCTTATGACAATTCCTCTTTCATCTCTCTTGTTTCTAAACACCCATTTGGTACCAATTACTTTCATGCCTTTAGGTAAATCACAAAGCACCCAAACCTTCTGAATTTTGAACTGAAGCAACTCTTCTTGCATTGCTTCCACCCAGCTTTCATCTTCATGTGCCTTGAATACATTCTTTGGTTCCATTTGAGACAGAAAACACATGAACAGACATTCATTTTTGCCTTCATGATTCTTAGATTCGTAAATTTCACTGATAAAACCATGAATGTCAGCCATCTTTGATTGTCTTCTAGTCTTCACAGGTGAGTTTACATCCCCTATCACATTTTCAAGAGGATGTGATTTATGAACTGTGGTATGGGGAGTTTGAGGAATTTCAATCTCAGTAGGCGTATTTGATATTTCAAAATCACTGGCTTGAGCTTCCTGTGTAACTGGAGTTGAATTTTCCACTTCAGGTGTAGCAGTGGAAACTTCTGGCCTAGCAGTGGAATTAGTATTTCCACTGCTTTCAACATTCTTTGCAACTTCTGGACTGGCAGTGGAATCTTTAGGCCTAGTAGTGGAATCTAAATTTCCACTGCTTTCGTTATTTCCAGTGTTCACATTTGTTGCTTTAGAAGGTTGAGCATCTCCAGTCTTTGCAACATCATCATAATCTGCATAGTCCCAAATAGGCAAAATGAATTCATCTTGATCATCTTGTTGATCCAAGCTTGGTTCATCATCATCAACAAATTCTTCTGAACCTGCAAAATCATTGGTAGATGTACCTGTATAGATAGGCACATAGTTCATGGTATGGGTTAGAGTATCAAGATCAAACAGCCTTTCTGGACCAGTTCCTTTGACATTCACTTTGTTTTCTAGGAACTCAACATGCAAATTTTCTTCAACCTTTTGGGTCCTTAAGTTGAATACCCTAAAAGCTTTACTAACCATAGAATACCCAACAAAATACCCTTCATCAGCTTTTTCATCAAATTTACCCAGATGATCTATGGTATTGAGAATAGTGACATGACATCCAAATGGTCTCATGAAGTCTAGGATGGGTGGTCTACCTCTAAATAACTCATAAGGTGTCTTGTTCTTTGTTTTTACTACTAAAACCCTATTTTGCACATAACAAGCAGTGTTAACTGCTTCAGCCCAAAAGGTCATTGGTAATTTTGAATCTGCCAACATGGTCTACCAGCCTCTATTAGTGTCCTGTTTCTCTTCTCAGCTACACCATTTTGTTGAGGAGATCTAGCTACACTAAATTCTCTTTTAATACCTTTCTCTCTGCAAAAATCATCCATAACTCTATTCTTAAATTCTGTCCCATTGTCACACCTAATGATTTTAACTTTCGTATCATTTTGGTTTTCTACTCCAGTTATAAAGGTATTAAGGACGCCAGTTGTCTCATCCTTAGTTCTAAGAAAGAAAACCCATGTGAACCTACTAAAATCATCAGTTACAACAAAACAATATCTCTTAAGATTTATGCTACTCACAGATGTAGGACCAAACAAATCCATATGTAACATTTGAAGTGAGTGAGCAATAGAGTTAACCAATTTTGACCTGCAAGAAGCTCTGTGTTGTTTGCCCTTAAGACAAGCAACACAGGTTTGATCATTTTCAAATCTTTTCTGAGGCAAACCTCTCACCAAACCATCTTTGACAATCTTATTTATGGTTTTGAAATTAATATGACCAAGTCTTCTATGCCATAGCATGGATTCATCCATTGTGGCCTTTGCAATAAAGCAAGCATGATCTTTTTTAGCAACAATGTTATTCATATCAAAGCTATATAAGTTGCCTTTTCTAGGAATTTTAAGAAGGATCTGACTCTCATCAGGCATCTTAAAATCCTTAGAAAGAACAAAACACATATCGTCAGTAAAAAGAACATTGTTTTTCTTGTCACACATCTGTGACAAACTAAAGAGATTATACTTAAGCTCTTTTACATAGTACACAGGTTCAAAATCCAAGTTACCAGTTTTAATAACACCTTTACCAGTAACTTTACCATTTACTCCTCCTCCAAAGCTGACATACTGTCCATCAAAGTATTCAAAATTAGATAGATAGGACTTGTTGCCAGTCATGTGCCTTGAACATCCACTGTCTGTATAGCTTTGGTCTGATTTTTTTGTCCTTGGATGTTCCTGCACATATAATAAAGGAGTTAGTTTCCTTTGGAGACCCAAGCCATGATTGACTTGAATCTGCCTCGTGTATCAATATAGTTAAATCTATCAAAGGTCATTGATACACCATTGGTATTGTTTGTTGTGATATTTCCTTTAGGTTTCCATTCCCAACGTGCTGAGGCCTTCACAACATTTCCCATATTACCCCTGTTCTTGTTTACAACAGTGGGAACTTTTGTTTGAGCAGTGGTAACTGCTGATTTAGACTTTGGTACCCACTGTTGGTTATCTTGAACCCTTTTGTTATAAAAAGTCCTTTTTCTTGTTTGTACAGATTTAACAAAAGTTGTTTTAGGTTTTGCACTTGAAACAGGTGATTTTGGATGAGCAGTGTTAACATTTTTAGCAGTGGCAAAAGATTTAAGTCCACTTCTCAATAAAACTGCTCTTGGGATCATGTTGCTGTGAGTATTAGGGTGAGATTTGTTTTGAAACTTGTTTGAATCCACCCTCTTTTTCCCATAAACTTCCCTTCTCCCAACATGATAGTCACAATTAGCATGTAAATGTTCAAAGCTACCACAGATATAACATGCTTTATTGTTCATTACAAACTCACTACCTAGTTGTTGAGATTTTACATGATTCCAACTCCTCTGGTTACCCCTAGGAGTTGATGACTTGTTTCTATACATCTCAGCATACCTTACAGTTTGTCTAGGCTTATTAACTTGTTTCCTAGGTTCCTCTGTAATGGTATTAACAACTTGTGGGATAGAAGCCTCTACTTTCTTTTTAACACTCTCATCTACTACAGATGAGTCACTTGCACTTTCAAAAACATCAGTTTCATGCTTAACCTCTTCCTCACTTTTCACAAATTTGGGAGGACCATATTCAAGAATAGGTTCCTGAAAATCTTCTAGTCCTGTATGTGCTAAATCTATGCCAGGGGGTGCTGGAACACCCCTTAGTGGTGGAGGAACTGTATTGTATCCTAAACCAGACTTAGCTTTGTTAGTAATTTGTGCTTCCCAAATTTTATCAATTGACTTAGATTGATAATATAAGGTATCAACAGATAAGTTGACATTCTCATTTACCTTTCTAAGCCTTTCAAGCTCTTCTTTAAATGCCTCATTCACTGCTATCTTATGATCTAACTCTCTTTTAAGAATAACCATATCATCATTAAATTTTGTCTCATTTTCTCTATAATGCTCAAGTTGTTTTTCTAACACAGATATACCTCTTCTAAGATTTGAAACATTATAGTTAGCAGCAAACAACTCTGTTCTATGGTTTTCTAGTAATTCATTTAGCCTTTCACATTCTCTAGAAGCCCTACATGTTTTAGAACAACATTCAAAGTTTTGTACCTCAGAGTCAGAGAAGGCCATGAGAGCATGTTCTGTAGCAATGAAAGCAGCATCTGAAGGTTTTTCCTCTTCATCATCAGCCATGAAACTCCAATCATAGCTCACACCATCAATTGCCAGCATTGCCTTTGGTTCCTCCACAATTGGTTCCTTCTTTTGCTTGTACCATGTGGATCTGTTATCCTGCTTCCTTGGTCTCCTGCATTCCCTAGCAAAATGCCCCAACTTGTGACAGTTGAAACACTCTACTTTCTTCTTATCAAACCCTGCAGTTTCACTTCCATTGATGTGGATTGGCTTGCCAGTCTTCTTGTAGAATTTCCTAGCTCTCATGCTGAGAAGAGCTACTTGCCACTTTATGTCCATCTCCTCCAAGTCATCCTCATCAATTTGCTCTATGTCTTCATGAGTTAATATAGAGCCATTAACTTGAGTGGAGATAAAGGCATAAAAGGTAGGATCTCCAATACCAGCAACCTTCTTCTTTGAACCTGCAGTGGTAACAAGAGCATTACCAGTGGAAACTGTAGAACCAGCAGTGGCAATGTCATCATCACTGTCATCTTCAGAATCATCACTGTCAACTGAGGTTGACACCAATGCCAAGCTGCTAGAGCTTGAACCAAGCTTCCCTGCCTTCTTCAATCTTTGTTCAATGAGTTTGAAGTTATTGTAAAGATCATTGAGCTTCATAGTTTCAATTTCTGGTTTGTTCTCCCAGACTGTAACATTGGTATGAAACTCAGAGGGCAAGCTTCTTAGAAACTTCAAATTGAGGTCTTCCTGTTCTACCTCAATTCCAAACACAGTCAATTGAGTGACAATCTTCTGTAGTTTGGTGAAAATGCTGTCAAGTGATTCATTGCTTGAAGCAGTGAAGTTTTCATAGCTCTGCTTCAACAATGTCTTTTGGGTCTTCTTAGTAGCATCATTGCCACCAAACACAGAACAGATCTCTTCAAACAACTCTTTTGCAGTCTTGAATTTACTGAAAGCAATGATCTGGTCTTTAGGAAGAGTCATTAGAAGTAAACTTCTGGCCTTCATATCATTCTTCTTTTGTGTTCTTTCATCACTAGTAGAAGGTGCAGAAACTGTGGTTACTTCTTTGTCACCAACTTTCTCAGTCTTCTGAGTAGGTTTGAAAGAGTCACCAGTTAAGATGATCTCCCACAAAGCATAATCTTGAATGAGAAAGTATTGCTCAATCATTATCCTCCACATCTCAAACTCATTGAGTTTGAGCTTAGGAAGTCTTGGAGCAGAGTTGGACTGGTTGTTTTCCATCTCCATGGATCTGAGTGAATTGGTTAAGCTTAATTCCTTGGATCTTCTAAATCAAAGTATCAGAAACCTGGCTCTGATACCACTTGTAGGATCTAAACACACACCTTGTGTTAGAGTGATACTTTGAGTTATATTATTAAGCACGCGGAATATACTTAACAATACTTAGAATATGAATTGTATGATGTAATGTAAGTGAGAACAGTTGTAAGTTTAACACAAAGCTTCAATATTATTGATAATAATACGAGTGATCTTGCTTATCACTAGGGTTACACCTTGAAGCTTTCTAGGGTTGATACGTACCTAGAACAATGACCCAGGACCTCCTTTTATAGCACAAGGAGTCCTTTACAAGATAAATATAATGCTATCATAATAGAATATACACAAGATCTTTTCTATATTTATCTACATACGAATACATTACAGTTATCCTAACAGCAGTGGTAATAATATGTACTAGCAGTGGTAATGTGTTTCCACTGCTAGTGCATTCTTCAGCAGTGTCTTCCACAAGCTTATCAGTGGTAACTGTTAGCTTTATTCCCAACATAACGTGAAACGTGATCCTAACAATCTCCCCCTAAGGGTCGGTCATGATGATTATCAAGGTTGCTCGACGTCTTTTCTTTGTCTTTAATCTTTGACTTTTATGGCTTCAGACGTCTTCAAAAATTCGTTATCAAAATGATTCATCGTTCTTTGTTCTTTGTCTTTGATGATGTGATAGTGATCTAGTGATGTCGTAATCTGCCATTCGTCACTTTCTTGGTCTCCAGTGGATGCGCACCTTTCCAACATGCTCATACATCTTTGACGTTGGTGCTTTCATACATTCGTAGCTCTTATTTATTTGTTGAATATTCTTTGTGTTGACGTAGAATCCTTCTTTGACTTTAACAATGTGTCGATCTTTTGATGAGAAATTTCTAAGACATTGAGATGTAGGTATGAGCATGTGGAAGTTTGGTGTTCAGGATGGTGGTTGTACCTGCATTCAAACAGTTAGCAATAATACATCCGGTACTTACAGGTTTGGAGTTAGAGATTGTCAACAGCATAGTGTGAAGACTCCTTCTAATCCTTACCAAGGCCGTTCCTAATCGGATACCCCCTAGAGGGCTTACACAGACATACATAAGTACACCCACGATTAGGTGAGTCGCTGGAGATCACCCTACGACTGTAGACCGTTTGGAACCATCATAAACACTAAGCGTAATCCACAAGGAATTACCAAAGTGACCTGCTGTCAGGGCTGTTTGATGTTGACACTGGCAGGATTTCCGTTCAATCATTCGAGAAATACATAAGTAAATCCCTCATAAACGTTCTTGGCAGATTGCTAAGATCTGCGTAGGACTCGAGAATTTACACTTAGTGTCCAATGATGTAAGACACTAGTGTAGAATTATTATGTGTTCCTAAGAGATCTTTAATGTATCTCGTGGCTCTAGACTCAGTTCGTGCACATTTTGGTCGTCGGAGGTGTGGAGCAGAGTACCTCCTTTTCAATATCGACACACTCGTAGTGAATGGTCAATAGATTATGCAGGGTTCTCCGTGAGAATGAAACAAGTATCTTTTCAGAGAAACTTGAGTGGCCAAGAAAGTTTAGGTGCATTGCGTCACAGGGTCCATGACGTCTTTGTCTTCAATACGGGTGTCACCATAGCAATGACCAGTAGCATATGAATTGAACCCGTTGTCTGACCTAAGGTTGAACAAATGTAGGGCTATTTCTTTTCACCCTTTTCTTTACATTTCTTTTTAATTCTTCAACCACTTCTTTCTCCTTTCATTCTTTTCTCCTTTTTTCATATCATACCTAAGGACTTCTAATTTCTAACTATTGGTGTCGTCCTTTGGTAGATCCCTCCGGTTCTGGCGGATCATAGGATGGTTATTCCTATCCTTAGTCACCTTATAACTCCATGACTATCCTATTGATGCCTTTAAACCAAATGTTTGAAAATCTCTCAAAGTGTTTATGAGTATAAAACCTTTTGTTAACACTTTGAGGGTTTTGATTTCTTTTGAAAGACTCCCCCTCCACATATGCTCATAAATGTTTTCAGAAATTTCCATATGCGGGTGGAGTTGGTACTTTTGAATTGATCCACTCTTAATAGACATGTACCCGAGGGACACGTTTACGTTGCTTAGTTAAAGGGATCCATTATCAGTTTTTAGGTGATAACTAGCCCTAATAACTAACTTGAAGTTGTTAACATTCCTAAAAGGAAGTTAGACCCGTCAAAGTAAACATCTAAGAAGAGTTTCTCGAAACGGTACTTTCTACTTGGATAAATCCTTTCGAATTCTAACATTTGTTGTTTCGTCAATTCATGGGTCAATTCTGAGTCGAGCTCGCAGAAGATAAGACTTTTGACATCATATTTTAATCACTTTCCATCTTCTCCCCCTCAAAAATAGCATATCAAATGTTGTTTTTGTAAACTTTTTGATTAAAATATGCCTTTTTGAGTCTTATGGGGAGAAATTAACAAGAACTTTTAGATTTGAGAATGATGTTTTGTGGTCAAGTACTCCCCCTCAACAAGTGACTACTCATTGAGGTGAAATACTTGTCTTTTGAGCAGAATTGTAGAAATCATGAAAAGTTTGTTAATTCTACTCAAAAGTAAGAAGCTTTCGCTTCTTATGTGAGGATTGTAGCACTGATGCGTACCACAGGGTCCTTTAAATACAAAGTGCGGGTTGTACACTGATATGTGTGCACAAGCCGTAGTAATCACAAATCAATCAATATATAATGAAAATATTGAAATGTTAGTACCAGAAACATGTGAGCTAAGTTTCACCAGAAGGCATGGAATCAAAGTTTGTGAATCGAGGATCAGGTCGTCTAAAGGTCAAGACCGGGAATGATGGTCGAACGCCGATGTAGCTTTCCAATCTCCTGATCTGCTCACGACAATACAATCTTTCTTCCACCGTGTGAACAAAGTTGCGAATCATCCTTCGTGCATTCGCTTTCCACCTCGTATTTTCACCCTTTCTTAACCACCTCTTGTCNTGTTAGTACCAGAAACATGTGAGCTAAGTTTCACCAGAAGGCATGGAATCAAAGTTTGTGAATCGAGGATCAGGTCGTCTAAAGGTCAAGACCGGGAATGATGGTCGAACGCCGATGTAGCTTTCCAATCTCCTGATCTGCTCACGACAATACAATCTTTCTTCCACCGTGTGAACAAAGTTGCGAATCATCCTTCGTGCATTCGCTTTCCACCTCGTATTTTCACCCTTTCTTAACCACCTCTTGTCATCAAGCAATCTTTCAACTAACCCATCACGAACTCTTTGAAGTGTGTCATCACAGAATTTCTGAATCTCATCAAACCTCATGTAGCAGAGCTGATTCTTCTTGTTGAGGTAGGTGATTCCAAATGATGGTTGCTGTATGAGCGTATACTGTGACGATTCTTGAATTCCAGGAAATGTGAGTTGTGGTTTGGTTAGGCTGAGCTTGTTCTGACAACTTTCAACGCCCAGCTGAAGATCTTCCACTCTTTCTTGAACTATTATTCGTCTGATGTAGAGAAGTAGTGAAGCAATGAAGTTATACTGAGTTGACTTTGGGAACCGCAACATCTTTCCTTGAACCTTTTCCAAATACATGTCTTCTATGTCATTCAGGTTGAGATCAGGGAAATCTGGTTCTCCGAACTTGTATTCCTTCTCATCTTGTCTCTTGACGACTATCTCTTTCATGAAAGTGTAGTTGAATCTTCGTGACTCTAAGATTTCCATGATTGCAACAATTCGAGACTTGTGCTTCACGTTTTCACTTGACGTCAAATGCAGTCTGTGAGTGTAGCCGAGTTTACGTTTGTCTGGCCAGTGTTGAATTCCAAGGAGAGCTTCTCTGTTGTAGGTGACAACGGCGTCGCTGAAGATCGGTGATGTTTCTTCAATGGATGGCAGTTCATATCTGGCAGCAGGGACGGAGATCGTCAGTGAAGAAGCATATCTTTCTTTCGAGGTCTCATGGGCATGTTGAAGATATCTGAGATCGTTGTTGAAGAAGAATCGGTAAGGAATCTTAGGCTTTTCCGGATATCCTTGCAGAGGTAGTGGTTCTGTCCAATCGGTGAAGTAAGGCTTGTTGTAGTCAGAATGAAAGTCGTAGTTAGCTTCAGGATTCAGCCAATCGAACGTACCAGACAAGGCGCATGCAATGTTCTCCAGTGCAGTTCGACTTTGTTTCCCGATCTAGACTTAAGAAAGTCAAAAGCTTCACGATTGATCCTTCGTAATTCAGCCTTTGTCAACTTTTCAACTTGAAGACCCGACATGATACTTTGAGTATACTGCAAAGTGTTTCCAGGAAGCGGTTCGTCGATTTCAATTGGTGGTTGTGACTTGATCATTTGAGTTAACCAATCAGCTTCAGGAGCTTCATTAACGTTTAACCATGAGAATGGTTTCGACTTCTTCTTCTTTTGCTTTGACTTGGTAGACTTTCCTTTCTCCTAAGTCTTTGATGTTGATGATGGTCCAGGTTGTGATTCAGGAATGCTGGATTCATGGAAGGTTGTTTCAGGCTCTTCCTGATAATCTTGTTGAAGCATGAATGGTTCTTCTGCATGTGTGGGACCGGATCCAGAGGCTGGTGCTTGCTGTTGTGTGGCTGGAGCTTTTGAAGACTTGGCTGGTGGTTTTTGTGAAGATGATGGTTCTTTGGTAGTCCTTGATTTAGTGCTTTTGGAATCGGGATGAGGATCATCATGTTTTCTTGATCTTTTGTGTTTCCCAGCCGCTTTTTTGCACGACTCTTTGGAGGCAATAACTTTCAATGCCTCAAAAATTGCTGATTCTTCAGGAGTCATTTCCTGTTTATCTCGAAGCTTAGCAGCTAACAAGGCTTGTAGTTGCTCAGTAGTAAGATCAGTTGGTGATGTAGGAGCCTTGTCAGTTCGAAGATAGAACGGTGTTGACTGAAGCATGCGTTCAATGCTGTGCTTGATCCTGCTGTTCAACTCTGTCTGTATCGGCTTGAGAAGATCTGCTACCACGGGTGTGGTGAGAGCAACAAGGTTGTTGTTGAGGAATTCTTCAGTGTATTTTCTGTGCATAGTGTTCATGTCGGCTTGCATGAACCTATCAACCAGTGCTGTCGAGTCTTGAAGATCCTTGACTTGTTGTGTCAATTTTGTGACCTGTTTTGTCAGCTTCTGAACTTATCCTTGAAGATCTCCACCCTGTGGTTGTGTGTCTTTCTTCTTGCGCGCCAGTGCAACAGGTTTCTTGATTCTCTTAGATGCGTTGGTGACTGATGAACTAGCCTTTCTGCTGATTGATTTGCGTTTTGATGTTATTTCTGATGGTGGTGGAGATGAATGGTGTGATGATGATGGTGAAGATGATTCCTTGTAAGATCCAGACGGAGGAGGAGTAGGATCCTTTGGAGGAGAACCCATGGGAATTGGAGGATCCTTTGGAGGTGACTGTTGATGAAGTGAGTGTTGAGGTGAGTTGATGAAGTCGTCGGTATCAAAGAATTGCTCTNGAGATGAATGGTTTGATGATGATGGTGAAGATGATTCCTTGTAAGATCCAGACGGAGGAGGAGTAGGATCCTTTGGAGGAGAACCCATGGGAATTGGAGGATCCTTTGGAGGTGACTGTTGATGAAGTGAGTGTTGAGGTGAGTTGATGAAGTCGTCGGTATCAAAGAATTGCTCTTCTTCTTGTTCATTTGTCTTTTGTTCTTTTGGTTGTTCTTCATGAAGCAATCTTTCTGTCTCCTCACTCGCTTTCTTCTTCAGTTCCTCTTCTCATTGCATCTGAGCAATGAACTCCGGTGTGATGAACTCAGAAGTCTCTTGTTGCTTTTGTGAATCATCAGCAGTTTCCTCGGTAGCTTCCATCATGATGACGTTCCCTTCTGCATATTTTTCTTCTTCTTCGGTGTTAAGTGGAATTTCTTGAACCAAAGTTGAAGTCACAGTTGTTGAAGGAGTAATCAAGGTGCTACTTGAGCCACCCTCTTGTTCAGGTTGATTGAGCGGTTGTGGATGAGGTTGGGGTTCGAGGAGGTTGAGACGTGCAGCTTTGAGTTCTTTCTGAAGTTGCTTCTCTTCCGCTCTTGTGTCAACAATGATGCTTTTTAGTTTACGTTTGTCGACCAAGGGTTGAGCAGCTGGTTCATCTTCTTCTTCATCATTTGCACCGCTACCAGGTTCATTGATGGTTATCCCTTTACTTTTCCTTTTACCCTGATGTAGAGTTTCCATGCTTATTTTCTTTGCCATTTCGAGCTCAGGGAACTCCTCTTCATCTAACCTTACCCTTCGTTCAAAATCTTCATCATCATCTGATTCGGTTTCAAATTCTGATTCACTTTCGGAAGGTGATGGTGTTGGTTCATCTTGGATGGTTTGCTTTGGAGTGATCTTTCTGCGAGGTTTAGTAGAAGGTTTTGGAGAAGACTTGGTTCGTTGAGAAGTGGTAGTGCTGCTTGTGCTTCCAGTCTTGCCACCTCTCCTGCTACGAGTCTCCATCTTAAAAACGGATTCGTCTTCATCACCGGTGTATCCTACTTTCCTTGATTGATAAGCTTTATCGTAGATTTTGTAAATTTGTGTATTTCGAATGTTGTCATCAAGGAAGTAGTCTGGAATCCTCATTCCCTTAGTTCTTGTTGTGAACATGACGGTTTTGACAAAAGCAATCTTAAAGTCTTTGTTGTAGATGTCTTTTGGTTCAGTACGATCATGCATTCTTTTGAGGTAGTCTGGTGTCTTGCCGCAGAAGTGCACAGTAAGCATCTTTGTGAATCTAACGAACGGAATCACATTCCTTTCACGATCTGATTGGATGTGATGGATCATGTCGCTCATTATTTAACTGGCAAAGTTGATTGGTTGCATGCTCATAATTCCCCAAAATACTTGCAGATGCTCTAGTCGTGGATGTTCATGATCACTTTTTCTGCCTGAAATAGATCTCACAATCAACATGTAGAATGTTCTCCATGGTTGTGGTAGATATTTGACGTTGAATCTTGACAGTCTGATGAGTGGTAGTTCATCTTGAACATCGTATCCTAGATCAATGAGATAATCCAGGATTTCAAGTTCAGTTAACATGGGACGGAATTCTTTTGGTGTAGGAAGCATAAGAACAGTTCGTAGGACATCCTGATCCACGGTGTAGACTTGACGATCCAATGTGACATTGAAGGATTCATCATCCAAGTTGGCTTGAGCTGTGTACCAGAACTGATGAATGTAGAAAATTGGAACTGATGTAGATTTGGTGAGCATAGACTTGCAGGGATGAGCCAGAAGAATGTCTTTAACAATCTTGCACGAATCTTCAGGAATTCGAAGTTTGTTAAAGTCAATTCGTGGATTGTTTTGGCCAATGGTGATGTTGTAGTCAGCCGGGACAATTTCACCGAGTGTGAGTAATGGAAGAGTTTGTTCGGGAGCATTTTCGTTGTGTTCAGCCATTGTTTTCTGTAAATGTATTGTCATGAAATCAAACATCCAAATTTGTTAGACATTAGTACACGTACTTGTTTGAAATACATAGACATACATGTTACATGTAGCAATTAGGGTCCAATTGATTAACAAGTGAGATGTGGTCACTTAAATTGTTTCACACGTATTAACTAAGAGATTAAGTTAAAACATTCATCACGCATTACATCATTAGTCACATCTTAGAAATACACACAAATGAAAACACACATTCACAAGTTAAGAATACATGAATGCAATACAAATAATACAAGAATTCTTGAAGTTTTCTTCCTTAGACAAGTTTTAGAAAATTTACAAAGGAAATGAAAATTCTCGAAAAAGTGTCTAAGTGTGTTCTCGATAATATTGCAGAGAGATTTCTCGATAACTATCAAGTATTGTGTTCTCGATAACTTTTGTTTGAGCATGTTCTCGATAGATTCCAATAGGAGTGTTCTCGATAACTTGAAAAACAAATGTTTTCGAAAATCCAATGTTTGAGTGTTCTCGATAACCTCTGTTCTGAGCATTCTCGATAACCAGAAAAGTTCTCGAAAACAAGAGGTTCTCGATAATTTTATCAAGACTTCTCGATAATTTATCAAGAGTTCTCGATAACTTAGTTACGGAGAGTTCTCGATAACTTATCAAGTGATCTCGATAAAATCATCAAGTGATCTCGATAAGTCACAGTTTTCGAAAATTCTTGTACAAGAATTTTCGAGATCTCGTAGACATACGTTTTCTTGGAAGAATTCAATCCTATGTGAGAATACCTGATGACATAAGTACAAAACCACAGTTAACATCACATTTCAATCATACTCACAAGTTTTCGAAATCACATGAGACCCCAACTTATCGAGAAAACAGAATTCATGCATACATGTTGCAAATTCAATGAAAAACATCAATTAGCATTCTTTAGAACATATTCAAACCATTTAATTGACCCAAAGAACACAAACATGAAAATACCCAATTATGAACATAAACCCTAATTATCTAAATCATGCATACTTGAATTTTGATGCAATTAACAAGCACAAGCATGATTAACACACTCTAACAAACATATCCCACCAACAAAATCAAACAACACATCACAGAATCATGAAAACCCAAATCGTACAAAAACCCTAGATTTCGAATTCAACTCACATGTGTTATATGTTATGATTAATAGTTACTAGCATGATTAGAACATTCATAGCAACAAAAGCCCTATGGAAAATCAAACAAAAACACACGAATTAAGTGATTACAAAATTAACGCAAACCCTAGTTCTATGAATCTAAATTATGAGAAATCTAGCCATTGAAAACACAATTCGTTTAAAACCATGTCTTAGAATGTCCTAAAGATCATTTAAATACTTACGGTTTGAAGGATTAGAGCACGGATTTGTGATTTGGATTTAGGCCGTTTGATCGACAAAGAGGGGTGTTTGTTTTTTGATTTTGTAAAATGAAAAACGGGGGGCTATAATTATACTATACCGTATATATATATGTATAATAATCATAATATATGGTTAGATATTAGTATATATATATATATATTATTATATATATATATATATATATATATATATATATATATATATATATATATATATATATATATATATATATATATATATGTATATTTTTGAGCAAGATATTCTAAATTTTGAAGAACATTTTATCCCCCTCAACACTTGGTTATAATTTTGAGAAATTTTTGAGAAGCCGAAGTGTTGATTGAGATAGTGTACTTGCATTTGAAAACGAAAAATAAAACGTAAGATAAAAATGGAAAATCTTTTTGGTATTTTTGAAATTTTTCAATTTTGTCTTTTGCTTTTGATAAATATTGACAAAAAGGTTTTGGTATTTGACTCAGTTAATAGTTTTCAAGAAAAGATTTTAAATCATCTGGAGTCAAACACCGCATACCAATCTGGTGGACTAGTTTAGCAAACCGTGTAGGAGGTAAAGGTTTTGTGAACAAGTCGGCCAGTTGGTATTCAGTACCCACAAAGTATAACTCAATTGTACCCTTTTCAACATGCTCCTTGATGAAGTGATATCGGAGATCAATGTGCTTGGATTTTAAATGCAGAACCGTGTTGCAGGAGATTGCTATCGCACTTTTCAAATCACAGTACATCGGAATTCTGTTGAATAAGTAACCGTAGTCCATTAACTGTGTACGCATCCAAATGACTTGTGCACAGCAAGCAGACATGGCTACATATTCAGCTTCTGTTGACGATAATGAACTGCAATCCTGCTTTTTTGATTGCCAAGCAACTAGTTTATCTCCAAGAAACAGCAAACCACCAGAAGTACTTTTGCATGTGTCTATACACCCTGCATGATCAGCATCTGAAAAGGCTATTAGTGCAAAATCGGAATCCTTCGGATACCAGATCCCCAAGTGAATGGTTCCCTTTACGTATCGAAGGATTCTTTTAGCCTCATTGAGGTGACGTTCAGTAGGACTGGACTGATAACGAGAGCACATAAATACAGCAAATACAATATCCGGTCTACTAGCGGTGAGATACATGAGTGACCCAATAATATTATGGTATTTTGTGGGGTGAACTGGTTTCCCATTTGGATCCGCATCTAACTTAGTTGTGTTGGCCATAGGGGTATTGTAAGTATCACAACTGGTCATGCCATGTTTCTTGATTATCTCTAGAGCATATTTGGACTGATTAAGGAAAATCCCACGGGGTGACTGATGAACTTGTAGTCCTAAGAAGAACGTAAGTTCACCCATCATTGACATTTCAAAATTTTGTTTCATTAGTTTTGCAAAAGCGTTTGAGTACTTTTTATTAGTAGATGCAAAAATAATGTCATCAACATATATTTGTACAATTAAAACGTCATCCCCGTGTTTTGAGATAAACAAAGTTGGATCTAATAGAACTTTAGTAAAAGAATTAGCAAGCAAGAAAGCAGTAAGTTTATCGTACCACTCCCTGGGGGCTTGTTTGAGACCATAAAGAGCCTTCTTAAGTCTGTAGACATGGTTAGGATGCTCTGGGTCGACAAATCCCTCTGGGTGACTAACGTAGACCTCCTCACGTAACTGACCGTTCAGAAATGCTATTTTCACATCCATTTGATAAACCACCATATTTTTGTGAGGAGCGTATGCCAGAAATATTCGAACTGCTTCAAGTCTAGCCACTGGTGCGAAAGATTCCTCAAAGTCAATTCCTTCATCCTGAGTNTAACGAGAGCACATAAATACAGCAAATACAATATCCGGTCTACTAGCGGTGAGATACATGAGTGACCCAATAATACTATGGTATTTTGTGGGGTCAACTGGTTTCCCATTTGGATCCGCATCTAACTTAGTTGTGTTGGCCATAGGGGTATTGTAAGTATCACAACTGGTCATGCCATGTTTCTTGATTATCTCTAGAGCATATTTGGACTGATTAAGGAAAATCCCACGGGGTGACTGATGAACTTGTAGTCCTAAGAAGAACGTAAGTTCACCCATCATTGACATTTCAAAATTTTGTTTCATTAGTTTTGCAAAAGCGTTTGAGTACTTTTTATTAGTAGATGCAAAAATAATGTCATCAACATATATTTGTACAATTAAAACGTCATCCCCGTGTTTTCAGATAAACAAAGTTGGATCTAATAGACCTTTAGTAAAAGAATTAGCAAGCAAGAAAGCAGTAAGTTTATCGTACCACTCCCTGGGGGCTTGTTTGAGACCATAAAGAGCCTTCTTAAGTCTGTAGACATGGTTAGGATGCTCTGGGTCGACAAATCCCTCTGGGTGACTAACGTAGACCTCCTCACGTAACTGACCGTTGAGAAATGCTATTTTCACATCCATTTCATAAACCACCATATTTTTGTGAGGAGCATATGCCAGAAATATTCGAACTGCTTCAAGTCTAGCCACTGGTGCGAAAGATTCCTCAAAGTCAATTCCTTCATCCTGAGTGTATCCTTTAGCTACCAAATGAGATTTATTACGAATAACCGTGCCTTCTGCGTCCAACTTGTTTTTCCAAATCCATTTTAGCCCAATGACATAAACTCAATCCGGTCGCTCAACTAATTCCCATACTTCAAGGCGTTTGAATTGGTCGAGTTCCTCTTGCATTGATTCAATCCAGTTGTCGTAAGTGAGAGCTTCCTTAATGTTTTTGGGTTCATCTTGACAAACTGTGAGTGCATAAATGCAGTGTTCGGCATCGGAGTGAAGTTTTTGTCTTGTCATAACTGGAGCCGTTGGATGTCCAATAATATTGACTATTGGATGATCACGAGTCCAATGATGTGTTGAAAGGTGAGGGTTATGGAACTGCTGCATATTAGTTGGTTCCAAATTGCATGTTGACAACTCAGCAATGTCTGAAAGGTTCGGAGTCATAGCAAACGAATTGAAGAACACATTTGGATCATAATCTACAGGTTCAGGTACTTGTGGTTGATTCAGATCTCCAGTTGGGTTGTCTGTATTGGAAGCAGTTTGTTCATCTATTGTTGGTGATTCAGTTGGAGGTGTATCGGGTTCTACAGTTGTGGTTGTAGGAACGGGTGTATCAGGTACTTGAATGTTATCAGGTTGAGCAGCGGAAATAGTGGATACATCTGCTTCACGTGTCTCAAGTGAGTCATCGAACAAAGGAGCAAACAATGTTTCCAATTCTTTACGACTTAATGACAATGGTTCAGCTGAAGAATCTGGAAAGTTAAGACGGTTGGTTGCGGGTCCTAAGCTGTTTTGCTCAGAGGCCATTTCTGTGAGCTCATCGAAATTAGCATGAATAGTCTCCTGAATCTCCCTAGTGAGACGGTTGTAGATTCAAAATCCTTTTGAGTTTTCACAATATCCAATGAAGATAGCGATGTCCGCCTTTGCTTTGAGTTTTCCAAGATCATCACGATCGTTATTTGGGTAGCATAGAGCTCCAAACACATTAAAGTGTTGAATGTTAGGCTTACGTTTGTGAACAATTTCATATGGTGTGAGTTTGTGACGTTTGTTTATCATACAACGATTTTGGGTGTAACATGCAGTTGAGACGGCTTCAGCCCATAGATAATCTAGTAATTGAGCATTAATAAGCATCGTTCGTGCGGCTTCCACTAACATTCTGTTACGTCTTTCGACCACTCCATTTTGTTCGGGAGTCCGTGCAATCAATGTTTGATGTAGAATTCCAACTTTCTCAAAATAATCATGAAGAGTTTGATTCTTGAATTCGGTTCCATTATCCGTTCTTCTATTCTGACTGTGTTGCGAAGTTGAACCTTAATTTTCATGAGAAAGGTGATTATCATTGCTGGAGCTTGATCCTTGCTTCGAAGAAAGTAGAACCAAGTCCATTTGGAGAAGTCGTCGACAATCACAAGAATATACCGTTTCCCATTAATCGTTTGTACTCGCAATGGGCCACATAAATCCATATGAAGAAGTTGAAGAACATGATCAGTACTAGGTTCTGGTTTTGAACTGAGATGTGCACGTTTGCTCTTACCTTGTTCACAAGCGGGACATAAGTGATCTTTTGCATATCTAAATCTTGGAAGACCGTCAACTAGTTTATGGCGAGCAAGATCAGTCATAGTTTTGAAGTTGAGATGCGACATGCGTTTGTGCCATAACCAGGATTTTGTCGATTCAGCCTTTGAAAGTAGACAGATAGGAGAAGAAGCAATCATGTCGGACATTGAGATGGTATAAAGACTGTTTCCACGAGTGCCTGACATGAGATCATTTCCTTGTAAATCATGAACAAAACAAGTTTTCTCCCGAAATGCGACTTCCAAATCCCCATCACAAAATTGACCGACTGAGAAGAGGTTGTGACCGAGGCCTTCGACGTAATACACACGACTAATTTCAATATTCCCACTGACATAGTCCACATATCCCATAATAGCAGCGAAATGATCATTCCCGAATCTGACAGTACCAATGAACTTTGAGACAAAGTTTCTTAACAGTTTTAGATTGCCTGTCATGTGTCGGGTGCATCCGCTATCAACAATCCAGAGAACAATTGGAACCACCTGCATCACACAAAGGAGACGACGATGGAATAATGGTAAGGGTGGAACCCAAAGAAGTTGTGGGTTCCGTTGAGTTAGAAGCACACAGATTAACAATTTTAGGAATCCATTTAAAGTTATGTGTCCTTTGTAACCAACGTTGCCAATACCAACTAGATCGTGCTTTCTTCTTAGTGAATTCGCTAAGTGATGGCATGTTCCTAGGAGTATTGTTCGCAACTACAGGGGTGACTACATCATTCTTAGAAACTACACTTGGCATAAGTCCTAGCACAGATTTAGAAGCAGTAGTGTACTAGATTTTCTGCCAGATGTACGTTTCTTATGACGAGATAAAAGGGAATTTGCCACACATTTAGAATGATCACCAGATAACATACTATTACGACAAAACACACATGAAACATTAACATTCGAAACATTTAAAGATTCATCATTCGTTACACAAAGATTAGGATTACAATTTGGCAAATCAGAATCTAAATCTGGTGCAAGATGAGTTTTATTCAAAGTCCTAAGGTGGTCTTCTACTTCAGAGGCTTCTAGTGTCTCTCTTCTACGTTGCAAAATCCTATTCTTCCTTTTGTTACGTTTACGCTTGGATCTGCTAACGCTAGGAGTGGCAACTATTCCTGTAGAAGTGGAGGGATCCAAGTTAGAATTCTGAGTGTTTGATTCTACAGTGGTTATGTCTAAGGAGTACATTCCTGGTGCAACTACTTTTGTGTTGGCAGACTTTCCTTTTTCAAGGTCTCTTATTTTCTCTTTTAACTCAATGATGATGTACTTTTTGTCTTGAATTTCACTTTCAAGCTTTCTGTTTGAATAAAGATAGTTATCTCGACTCTTTTGCCAATAGTCTGTAATTTCTTGCAATTCTGCAATTTCCTTTTCATACTTTGAAATTTTACTTTTTAGTTCCTCATTTTCATTTTGAAAAGATGTTGAAGTTTTAAGACTTTGCAATTCCAGTTCGAAATCAAGACTTTGGTTTTGACACCATTCAAGCTTTTTGTTTAGTTGGAAAATCTCGTTTGAAAGTTTGTTTTGCACATCATCGTTGTCTTGTCGGAGATTCTCATTTTCACATTTTAATGTCTCAATTTGTTTAGACAACAATTCAATATCATCACAGTGATCATCAATAAGCATAGAAGTGCCAGATTCATAAAGAGAATTCATAACCACAAATATTATATCAGCACTAAGAACATGTTCCAAGAGTCGATCAGCTTCTTTTTGTAAAAAGTTGTTTCGACGTTTTTGTTTTGAAATCGATTGTTCAGTTGCTTGAAAAACATTCATCATGGATTTAACTTCCTTTTGAAGTTCCTGTTCCCAGAGGTTAGCACATAAACGCAAGTGTTGAATGAGAGGCAAAAATTGTTGTTGAAACACTTCCCTCTTTTCTTCTTTTCTTTCTCATGAGGAGAAATAAAAGTGAAAACTGTTATTTTTGAGTTTCGTTCAACCGCTTGTTCTAAAAGTTCAATATCTTCCTTAAACGTGTCAAAATACCGAAGTACCATGCAACGTGTAGGAAGAGGTTGAAGTTTTTCATCACTTGGTAAAGGACCATTTATTTGCGCCACTGGTTTGACAGGACCAAGAAAGTAGAATCATGAACTGTCAAGATAGACCCTGGTTTTTGAGTTTTATCATTTGAAGGAACAAATGTCTCAAATAAGTGAGGCATTGTTGGGTGATCTAAAGGTGTGTTGTAGAAAACATTGCTCATTTTGGATCGACTCTTGTCCTCTTGTTCCTCTTCTTCCTCACAATAATATACAACAGTACGCACAATTTCATCATCAAACAATTGTTCTGCACTATATAACTTCGGAATCTCTTTGAGTGCTTTGTTTAAAAAACATGGTAAGTCACTACCAATGGCAAAGCCATGTCCATTTTTTGTGCGTTTTACAGTGAACTTTTGAATCGTTGTGATGGAATTACCAGTTTTATATACAACATTTTGAAACTCTTTAAGTTTGTGTTCCAATTCAACAATTTCATCTAAATATGACTTAACTTTTTCTCTTGGCCTGTGTTTATGTTCTTTGAAATCTGCTTGACAAGTTGACAACTCACGTTTAGTTTTTAAAAATACGTCATTGAGATGTGCAATTTGTTGCTTATGTGCAAACGCTTGTTGTTCCAATTTGGAAGTCAAGTTGTTGTTAGATTCAGTTAACAATTGAATTTGATTTTCGAAATCTTTTTCTTTTAGATAAGACTGTTGAAAAGAAACTTCAAATCTTTTTTCTCGATTTTCTCTTTTTTGAAGGTTTGTGAGTTGTATTTTTAAGCACTCAAGATCCCTAGTTAATGATGCATTCTTTTCTTTTAATCTAGCATTAAGTGCTTGACATTTAATGTTCTGGGATTGACTAGTCATAAGTAAGGTCCGAATTTCTGAATCTGAATCAATCATAGGTTCATGTTGTTCAATTTGATCACTGTTATTGTTCATCGTTAAAGCAATGGTATCATCAAATGTGACAACTGGATTAATTTGATCTGAATCGTTAAATGTAATCACTGTGTTCATTTGATCATTTTCTTGATTAGATAACAGTGAGTCATTTTGAACAACTTGTTCCTTGTCTGATGCAGATGCAGATGGCGAAGCAATTGCATGTATCAGGCATGAGTTAAAATCGGATACCTGAGACAGACCGTCAGTGTCATACACTGGGCCCGAATCGCTCAAATGGAGTTCCTGCATGTTTGCCATGAGCGTAACCGCAGCATTAGCTTCAAGATCTTCCATGTCATCATCAGATTGGACATAGGCCATGAAGCTGTTATCCTTAGCAGTGATATTTCCACGTGCCTCATCTTTAAGAGCTAGAAGTAATGCTTGCTTGTGATACTTGCTGCCTTGAGTTCTTGGTGAAGGACATACAGTTGCCAAGTGACCTATCCCATTGCAGTTGTAGCATCTAATGACTGTATTCCTAGATTCATTGTTCCCAGTTTCAACAACTTCAGCCTTCTTTTGAGGAGCACCAGTGTTGTTCCTAAATCCCCCATTGTTGTTAAACCTTTGTCCATTACTTGAATTACCCATATATCCGCCTGAGCCAAATCTTCCACTGTTACGGTTCTGTATTTCAACCCGACCATCTTGAATAACAGCTTGATTCCTTGTGTTTGAAGATGTGCGAAGACGATTGTTGGACTTATTTGAGAATTTGCTAAAAGCCCGAGAAATTAGTGCAATTCCTTGATTCAAGTTGTTGAAGTCCTCGTCATCATCATCATCATTAGCAGTATTGTTGTTGTACAAGGTGTCATGGTTGTCATAAGAGGCAAATTGATTTGCATGTTGTTGCAGTGTAGAATCATAAGAAGATGTTTGAGGAGATGGGTTCTGATTAGGGTAGTTAAGGTAGTTTTATTCTTGAACATAAGCATGGTTTGACAATGGTGGAGGAGCAACATGGGATGGAGCAACGAGTGCCAAGGAATTTGGAGTTGGAGGCGGTGAGTAGTTTCCTCGAAGAGCTCTATCTTTGTCCACTTCATGCTGATGGTGCTTCAGGTAATCATACAACAAACCATATGGTGTATCATGAAGATTTTTTGCTTGGCGAACAAACGTCACATACTTCTGCCAATCAGGACCGAGACATCCAAGAAACTTCGTGTTGATGGCAATCTTTGGTAAGATGATATTATGTCTGTCAAGGTCATTAATAATGTTTGTGAAGCGATGGTAATATGACTCAAGTGATTCCATTGGTTCAATCATGAAGTGTGTGTATTCCATATAAAGCTTAGATTCCATGTCCTCTTGATTCAATTGAGTGCCTTCCATTAAGAGATGAATGTGTTCCCACATAGCCTTAGCTGTCTTTTGAGCATCAACACTTCGAAAAATTGGATTTGGTATTCCTTGAAGAATGTAAATCATGGCATATTCATCTGCTTCTTTATGAAGTAGTTGTTCAGCAGAGAGTTGATTGTCAGGAACTGGGGCTATAGTGTCGGGTCTTGGTGGATTAGCATTCAAGTCACCTGCTACAGTTGTAGTTGGTGTTTCAAAAGGACCTTCAATAATCACTTTTCTCATGTATTTGCCATGGGGTTTCTTGAGTTCAATAAACCGTAGGAATCGACTTGCCCATTGAACGTAGTTACCGGGTGTGAGCATAGGGGGTGTATCAAGTGATCCTGCTTCATGTCGTGATTGTTGAGTAGTGATAACTTCACACATTTGGTCAAACCAGTGAGTCTGTTTTGACGGTGGAAGTGTTTGTTGCATTGATGATTGTTGCATGATGAAGGGTTGTTGTTGTTGATGTTGGTGCATCATGAGATGTTGTTGATACGGTTGTTGATGTTGAAACAGGTGTTGTTGAAACAGTTGTTGCTGAAGATACTGTTGTGATTGATGATACGGTTGTTGTTGATGAAGGTTGTAGTATGGTGGTTGAGACATGATTGAAGACTTGTGAGTGAATGGATCTTGTAGAAGGTATAGATGTTTTGCCAATTCTCGAAAACTAGCACAAGTGTGTTCTCGAAACTTTGTTTGTGGAAATTCTCGAAACCAATTAACTTCCTTGTGTTCTCGAAACTTTGGGTGTGTTCTCGAAAGTTTTGTGTGTTCTCGATAAAATCAGTGTTCTCGATAAAATGAGGATTTTCGAGAAAATATGACTAAATTATCGAGAATGCAACAACGAGGGAGATCAGAAACGTTCTCGAAAGATTTGAAAGAGATTTCGAAAACTACACACGTTATCGAAAATAGAAGATGTTTTCGAAAGTTATGTAATGTTCTCGAAAGTTTTCAACTTTTCGAAAAGTGAGTCCAAAATTTTCGAGATTATACAATAACGAAAATAACCAACAAGTCGAAGTTTTTTCTTTCTTATACAAGAGAGAAAAGCACTGAGTCAGCAACGGTAACACTTATAGAGCAACAGTTGGTGTTCTCGAAAGTTTAGGGTCCAAGGTTCTCGAAAGTTGGCAGATTTTTTGTTTTTGAATAAAGCACACCAAGAACGAGTTTTTAATCCAAGATTCTTGTACAACTAACCTTAAAATGATGAAATCTTAAAGAAAGTTGCAAACTTTACAAATTTTTCAAAAATTTGAATTTTCTCGAAAACAAGTACAAGTTTTTCGAATCTTGTATTTTTGAGGAAAAAGTTGAAATTTTTTGTTTGGAATGATTTGTAACACAAGTTTAGAAGTAAAGATGTGTTAGAAATCAAAAACCAAGCAAAAGATTGGAACTTTTTCAAAAAAATAACGAGACTAAAAATGAGTTGGTGCGTACGACTCCAAAAACAAAAGAATACCTTCTTCTAGCGATTGATACCACTTGTTAGGTCACCATTTTGTAAACACAAGTATAGATTTGATAAGAAATGAGATGAGAAGTAGAGATGGTTGATCTACTAAATATGTGAAATAATTTGACAAGAGTTTAAGCAAGATATTCAATAAACCAATAAGTGTAAAAGATTACATAAGGTCCTATTTATAGGTGAGGATTAGGGCAACATCCCTTCCTCCCTTTCTTGTCTAAATCGTGGGCTTTAAGGCCCATTGGACGCTTAGTGGACTTAAACACTTAAGATAAATAACATAAATAACAAAGTAACCTATTACATATTATGAAATGACCGAGACTTGAGAGATGACGTGAAACGTGATCCTAACACGATCTTTCCATCTCTATCTCTTTACTTACTTGTTTATATTGTCTTTATTTACTTTCGTAGACATTAGTGTTTATAAGTGTGCAAGTATTGATATCACATAAAACTAGAAACAAAGTTTTCAAAACTAAGTTTTTATAAAATTAAAAAGACGTAAAACTATTCAACCCCCTTCTAGTTTTCCACATCTTTGTTCAATGGAGTCCATTTTCCCGACAACATGTCCTTGGTACGAATAGTCCAACGTTTTCTTTCGGCTTCCAAATTGTATACGTCAAGAATTCTATACCAAAAGGTTTCCTTTGATCGACCCGAACCTCTTTTTGGATCCTCGGATATTTGAATGTAACAGTCTGCCAAAAGCAACTCCTCATGTTGGTTCCACACGTTACGAGGTCGAGTACCACCTTGCATCTTCCCCTTCCCCTTAGTCTTCGTCTTCTCCTTCGTCTTCGTCTTCTTCGACGCTGGGGTCGGGATCGCCTCCTCTTCATCTTCGTCTTCATCTTCATCTACGTCTTCGTCACGTAGATGAAAGGATCCATGGTCGGAATTTGGTTGTGAAGGGATGCCTTGGGTTGGTTGTGATTGAGTAAATTGTTGATATTGTTGCATTTTTTATTGACTAAATAGCGCTTGTCCTTCGGGATTCATGTATGGGGTTGATGATAAGGTAGGATAGTAACCCGATTGATTGTATGGATTCGAAGACGAGCCCGGATTGTTGGCCGGATTTGAGACCTGCCCGTCATTTGGTTCGACGGGTCATTGAGCATGTTATTAATCCATGATGAGTTATTAGAATTCATTTTGGTTGGAATAGAATTGAGAATTGGAAGTATGTGTGATTTTTTAAAAGTTAAAGATGTTATTTATAGTTAATTTTAGGGATTTTTTTATTTTTTATTATTTTTTTTTGGTACCGTTTATAAAACAAACGCTCATATGACCGTTGACCACCCAAACGCTCCCTTTTTCAAATAAAGATTCAAATCCAATGGTAACAAAAGGAAAAAAAAATATGAACCGCGTGGCGTTGTGGTGATGGCGCGAAGAGGAATGACGCCACTCTCGGTGCAGTGCGCCGTTCTCCAAACTGGCGCCGTTCTTTGGCACAACCGAATGGCACCACCGTACCCCAGCCTCTTATAAGCTAACGTCAGCGCCATTCATAAAGTCTGCGGCACCGTAAAGTTATTGTCATGCACCGAAAACGTAAGCTGATAAGCATTGCTCGCTTAAATTAAATTGCATGAAATTAATGTAAGTCATTTTCAAATTTCTTTTAAATTGTATTCTTACACAACTAGAACAATCCTTTCGTTTTTCGTGATAAGTTGTAATCAGTTACTAAATACTAATGTATCTATCTTATATGGAGTGTTAGCGTTGAATATGTTGATCACATGTGCGTGATAAGTTAGACTTATGGATATATCCACAAGTTTAAACATATACTCTAATAGAATATGTTAACTTACATTTTTTTTCCTATCTTAAAACAGAATATAATATAACTATAGCAAAATATAGCATGTTCCATCCAATTTAGGAAGATCACAAAAAAATACTAGTTATATATACCGAGCACGCATACTTTGAGATCAATTTTACTTAATGTGTTTTGATATAAATCACAATAATTTTAACTGTATTAGTTTTTAACCCCCCTTAAAAAATTATATAAAACATTTAATACTTGTATGTTCGAGTTTTTACATAAACTTTTTATTATGTATTAATACACATGTTATAAATTTAATGTTTATTTCCTCATCAATAATGATTATAGTCATATTCAATTTTTAAATCTGTGTAACGCACATGTTAAACTTATATTGAGTGATAACATGAGTCATTATTAAATATAGATAGTAATATTCTTTTTCCGGATATCCTTTCTTAAACTCAAAAAGCGAAATAACACGAGTTTTTTGAATATGTACAATTTCGTATATTTATTTACATATCACAGTAACTTGTGTTGTTATTTGATATTTATAGTCTCGTGCATATACATTAATTTATTCTATAATGATAATAATATTTCATTTTTTCTAGAAAAATAATAAAATCTAGGGGTATAAAGTATAAAGAGGTATTTGTTAACTTTAAAAAGTTTAAAAAAAATGAAAAGTTATAAGTTTTATAATTTATTTAATTTTCTAATAAAGAGAACCTGTTCTTACTGTCATGAAAAGGGTCACTACATTAGCGGTTGTCCAAAAAAGAAGGTAATAAGAATATTCATTAAGTTCAAAAAAAAAATAATAAATAAATAAGAATATTCATTATGTTTTGATGATTCATGTTTCGTTTAAACTTGTTTTTTTGTGTGTAACAGGCACATGATTGATGCGGGATTTACAAGATATAGCAAAAGGTTTTACTTCTCAAGGGATCTCAAGAAGTTTTGCAATCCTACAGACAGTCTACCTGACCGTTGTAGTGTAGTATAGGTAAATCCGGGGAATTGATCATTCTCTAGGGGAATAGTATCGTTAGGTTGAAGTATATATCGAGATAAGTCTAGAGGTGAGGAATGATTCTTTTTGAGTTTTTATATTTTTCAGAAAGCAAATTAAAATTTTGGTTTTGAAGAAGTGGGCGGAATTAGTTGTTAATCAACTAACCCAAAAACTAATTTTATAAAACTAAAATTAACCTAATGACAAGAAAAAGTAAATTTGTTGGTAACTCTTATGGTAAGACAAACGTGTTTACATAGACTTAATTACTCCCTAGTTATCTCCTATTGATTTGTTGAATTGTCACGTCCTTGTTTTAGTTGAAGTGTTGTACTCCTTAATATTGGTCATGAAGAGGTGCCGAAGTCCCCAACTCTATGAATATTAGTCTCCCCCAAAACCCTTAAAGTCTATTAACAAGCCGCAATTCACGCAATAAATACAACGAGAAAAACCAATAGTGCACTCTACGGTTGCGTTGTCTAAGACGTTCAAGCTAGTTACATATAAGAGGCCAGCCAGTTTTCTTAGCCTAACGCGAGGCAATCAACTAAATAATAGACAACCAATCAATAATCAATAACTAGGTTTCATTAGATATAAGCAAACACAAATAAACTTAAGCTAGCATGTAAGAGAGAAGAAAAGATAAACCAGTAATCAAACAACACATAGACATATTGAATGATTAAACAAATAACTTATCTTCAATTAATTAAACATGGATGAAAAAGGCTGAAAAAGCCTCACAAGAACTCTGAAAATCGTTTGGGGTTTGCTCCTCCAAAATGTTACATCAATTATAGAAAATATGCGAAACTATGTATATACTTATAATCATGACGGCGTCACCTTATAGGTAGTGACGCCGTCAGCTCGCTATCTTTAGGGTTTCGTCTTGTGCAAGTCGCCGCCACAACGGCATCGCGTATTAATCTCTGACGCCGTCCCTTTATGCCTTAAAGTGTGACGCCTTTCTCCATTTACACCTGACGCCGTCAGGTTGTAATGTGTTCCAAGATATCTGAAGCGACGTGTGTAAAATCTTCCAGCTCCAAAATAACAAGTGACGGTGTCACAATGTATTTAGTGACGCCGTTAGGTCTCCTTTGTTAGGTCACGATTTTATGAATACACAAGCATATTTTATAGAGAAAAAGTTAGAGAGAGAAACTGAAAGAGAGAGAGAGAGAGAGAGAGAGAGAGAGAGAGAGGATGGAAGGAACTATGTGTAAATGAGAAAGATGAAATAACATAGAACCAATAACCTCAAATGAGGTTTTACATTGTTTATATAGGAGAGGAAGCTAGGGCTTCCTTCCTTTCTTATTCAAAACTAAAAGGCCTATGCCCATGGGCTTACTTCATAAGCCTAGACATAATAACTAACATATAAGCCTTGATATTAAGCAACCTATGACATAAACTATGACCAACACTTTAGACGTGTTCCTAACAATCTCCCCCTAAGGGTTGGTCATCAAGGTTGCTAGATGTCTTCATCTTTGTCTTTATCGTTGACTTTCATGGCTTTAGACGTCTTCAAAAATCATTAAGTGTCTTTGTTCTTTGTTCATCGTTCTTTGTTCTTCGTTGTTGTAGTGATCCAGTGATGGAGTAATCTGCCATTCGTCACTCCTATGCCTATAGTGAATTTGCGCCTTTCCAACATGCTCATACATCTTTGACTTAGTGATATACTTCCATAGCTCTCATTTGTTGTGAATTCTTTTGAACTTTGTTTAGCTTTTGATCTTTGTCATTCAACTTTGTAGATTCTTTCACGTGAAGTGGAATCTTTCTTTGTTTGACTTTTCTTGCATCGATCTTTGGAGAGAGATTTCCTTTGACTTTGAGATGTATGCATGAGCATGTGGAAACTGGTGTCATGATGGTGGTTGTACCTGCATAAAATAGTTAGCAATAAAACATCTGGTACTTACAGGTTCGGAAGTAGAGATTGTCAACAGCATAGTGTGAAGACTCTCTCTAACCCTTACCAAGGCCGTTCCTAATAGGATACCCTCTAAAGGGCTTACACTGACATACAAAAGTACATCAACGATTAGGTGAGTCGCTGGAGATCACCCCACGACTGTAGACCATTTTGAGACCACCGTGAACACTAAGCGTAACCCACAAGGAGTTACCGAAGTGACCTGCTGTCAGGGCTGTTTGATGTTGACCCTGGCAGGATTTCCGTTCAATCATTGAGAAATATATAAGTAAATCCTCTCATAAACGTTCTCGTCAGATTGCTAAGATCTGCGTAGGACTCGATAATTTACAACTGGTGTCCATTGATGTAGAATCACCAGTGTAGAAATATTAAGTGTTCCTAAGAGATCTTGGATGTATCTCGTGGCTCTAGACTCAATAAGTGCACATTTAAGTCGTCGGAGGTGTGGAGCAGAGTACCTCCTTTTCAATATCAACACACTCTAATGAGTGGTTAACAGATTATGCAGGGTTCTCCGTGAGAAATGAAACAAGCTCTTTTGAGAGAACATGAGTGGCTTAAAAGGTTAAGTGCAGTGCGTCACCGGGTCCATGACGACTTTTTCTTTAATACCGGTATCGCCTTAGCAACAGCTAGTAACATATGAATTGAACCCAGTGTCTGCCCTAAGGTTGAATAAATGGAGGGATATTTCTTTTCACCCTTTTCCTTTACTTTTCTTTTTAATTCTTCAACCCCTTCTTTCTCCTTTCATTCTTTTCTCCTTTTTTCATATCATACCTAAGGACTTCTAGTTTCTAACTATTGGTGTTGTCCTTGGGTAGATCCCTCCGGCGGATCATAGGACAATTATTCCTAACCTTAGTCACCTTATAACTTCATGACTATCCTATTGTTGCCATTAAACCAAATGTTTGAAAATCTCTCAGAGTGTTTATGATTATGAAACATATTTTGTTAACACTTTGAGGGTTTTGATTTCTTTTAAAGGACTCCCCCTTAACATGTGCTCGTGAATGTTTTCAAAAATTTGCGCATGCGGAAGGAGTTAGCACTTTTTGAATTGATCCACTCTTAATAGACATATACCCGAGGGACATGTTTATGTTGCTTAGTTAAAGGGATCCATTATCAGCTTTTAGGTGATAACTAGCCCTAATAACTAACTTGAAGTTGTTAACATTCCTTAATAAGGAAGTTAGACCCGTCAAAGTACACATCTAAGAAGAGCTTCTCGAAACGGTACTTTCTACTTGGATAAATCCTTTCGAATATTAACATTTGTGTTTCGTCAATTCACGGGTCAAATCTGAGTCGAGCTCGCACGAGATACAACTTTTGTTACTTTTCCATCATATTTTAATCACTTTTTCATTTTCTCCCCCTCAAAATAGCATATAGAATGTTGTTTTTGTTAAACTTTTTGATTAAAATATGCCTTTTTGAGTCTTATGGAGAGAATCCAACGAGAATTTATCATTTTGAACAAAGAGTTTTCAAGTACTCCCCCTCAACAAGTGATTGCTTATTGAGGTGAAATACTTGTCTTTTGAGCAGAATTTTAAGAAAACTTAACATTTTGTTAATTCTACTCAAAAGTAAGAAGCTTTCGCTCCTTATATGAGGATTGAGGCACTGAAGCGTACCTTAGGGTCCTTTAAGTACAAAGTGCGGGTTGTACACTGTTATGTGTGCACAAGCCATTGTTTTAATACAGAATTGTTTTCTTTTAACAAAATACTCCCCTCAAATAATGAAGTTTATTCGAGAGATAGGCTTCTTGAGCAGAATTTTGAATCGTACTTAAAAAATACTTTTTGAAAATTCGTGAGATGATTTCGCTCAAGGTTTTTAGAAAATATAATCAAGTATTATACAACAAAGAAAGCTTGTTTCTTATCATTTGAATCCATTTCCAAGTTTAGCCTTTTGATACATTTAGCCCTTTGACCTCAAAATATTTTCCATAAGAAAAATTTTGAAAAATTGTTAAAGTTTTGACTTTCAATGGGATGACATGTACTTTCACACAGAAAATGCATCAGGCACAAACAAGCATACAGATGAATCAAAAAACTCATTCTAAATCATCCTAAGTGCTCAGAATTCTCAAACTAACACATAAGATCACAGATTAATTCATTCTTACACTCGAAATTCTCCAATTATTATCATGGTTTGGGGTTATGATATGATGCTTTGCATGCATATTAGCATCATAATGCATGAATATTGAATAATCAAACGACTTAGTAGTAGCAGCAAATACATCGACATCTTAAACCCTAAATCACTTGATTTCAACCTATGTTGTTCCTAATCGTGCAAACACACCAATCGAGCATTCTTTAGTGTTCTCTAAAGCTATATAAACTGTTTAATTAGACAAAACACATCAAAAAGAAATGCCCCAATCGATAATTACATAAGCCCTAGTTTCTGATTATGCCTTTTTGACCGTTGAAAATATTTGAAACATTTAGGGAATGATTAGACAACAACCATGAAGAAATAATAAACTCACAATTGTGGAAAGAGATCGAGGGAAGAAAATCGTTAGTCTGATTCGTTGAAGTTTTTAATTATGTGTGAAACATTTGAGAACATTTGTGGAAACATTGATTAGAGCCCATTTTATTTTCCATGCAATGTCCTTTTACCTAAGTTTAAGACTTTTTGTAAACTTTACTCATTAAAGGTTAATTGTTTTTCCATTTGAAGTCTAAACATGGTTAATGTTGGGAACACTGCAGAAAAAAAAATTTCTCCCCCTCGAATTAGCATTTACTTTGTGAAAACTTTTTTGCACATTTTAATTCGAGAGATCATAGAACTTTTGAAAATGAGTTTTTAATCCGAATGATGAAGAAACATCTTATCCTTGAAGAATAGTGGTGAGGTGTGCAAACTTCATGATTTTGTGAAAGTTTTCTCCCCCTCAAAACATGTTCCATTTTGACAATGTAAAGCAAGATTTGTTTTAATGGTGGAACATAGTTTTGAAGATTAGAAGTTTGCACACGTATGCATATCAGACGGATCCAAATTGCGAGAAGACGACTCTACAATGGCGAGAATGGTTGGAGCCGGTGCAAATGGATTGAAGAAAGAATTTCCGTCATAATCTGCAAGTGCGGGTACTTCTTGATTTTGTTGATCATCAGCTATAACATTGTTGATGGAAGCATTTTGTTCTTCTGTTGTTGGAGAATCGATTGGAGGTGCATCCGCAGCAACGGTTGTTGTTGTAGATTCAGGTGTATCTTAATTGGAATAGTGTCAGGTTGTGCAGCGGAAACAGTAGATACATCTGGACACGTTATTCGACATTCTCTGTGAACAGATGAGCAAACAAAGTTTCCAAATTGTTGACGGGTGAGTGATAAAGTTTCAGCTGAAGGATCTGGGAACTTTAGACAGTTGGTTGCGGGTCCTAAGCTGTTGTACTCAGAAGCCATTACATTAAGCACGGGTCCGAAACTGAGTTGTTCCGAAGCCATCATTTAAGGTTCAGCATACTGAAGTATACGAAAGCCATCGCTGTTGTATCTACAAAGAAAGAAGGAAGAGACAAAACATAGAACATGGATCCCCAAGTGCAATTGGGTTCCAGATGTTAGAAGCATAAAGTTGTAGTGTCAATTATCTTCTTAACACCTGAACACACTATTTCTATGGTTTTCTTTGTCACCTCAGGGATAGATGCTATGGGGTTCACGTTACTTTTGGTGCAAATGTCTAAAATCTTTCATGTAGGAATCCACCTAAGACCAATCGATTTGAAAGTTCTACCCGTGGGTACCCACCTAAGGTTAGATCTAGGAGATGTTTTCTTCTTAGGTGCAGTGTAATGAAATGTGGGAGCATCATATGGTTGAGAAAACCTATCTCCTATATTGATCTACTTCTTAGGTTTCTGAATCTTAACTTTTGGTTCAACGGGTTTGTTTGTCTTACTCGATTATGCCTTTGCAAATAAATTTCCCTTTTGAAGATATTTTAAAGCATAGACATCATGATTATTTGCGCAACTACTCTTAGATGCTAGCCAATTCCTATTAGTTCGTTAAGTACTCTTAGGTTTTGGTTTGCTACTACTAGCAGTGTTTTGCAATACAGTGAAAGGCATCACACGAGGTTTTGAACCTAGAATTCCGTCCTTTTAAGCAGCGCAATTTTCCTAGCTTTTTCTAAATCATAGTTCTTGTACATGTCATTTTTGTCATAAGACTCTTTACTTTTAATGCTCGTTTTAGACATTGTTTACGAACTAATCCTAGATGAGCCATGTATAATCATGTGTTGAGGTTTAGCAGAAACATATGCATTTTCCTTAGGCCAGGAATGTGGAGTGACTGGTTTGTCAAATGATTTATCTCAACAACTTTGGAACCAAACCGAGATTTAGAAAATTTGGGTCGTTCAGATTTAAATGCAGTTGGTTGTCTAACCGCTGTCTGTTTTCTGATATGTTGTAGAGGCGGTTTCCCCAAGATTGATGGTTTTGCAAACTTAGTATCCACACTCTGGCCAGTCAATCTTCTTAATTTATTTTGCAATGCAGCATGTGCAAGCCCCTTTGCTTGAATTTGACCTTTTTAAATCTCATTTTCTTTAACTAATGTATCCACGCATTTACTTTGTTCATTCAAAAATTGACCATTGTTACCCGAAGTTAGAGATTTGTTTTGCAGTTTAAGTTCAAGTGAGATGCAATGTGCCTCAAGTTTTGAAAAATCTTTTTGAAACTAGGCAATGGTCTTTTTGAGAAGAATGTTTTCAGACTCAAGAGTTTGGTTTGATGTTTCAGTCATAAGATTATCAAGTAAGGGCTCAGACTCAAAACATTTGTCTAGACATTGTACAACATTCTGGTCAACCTCTCCTTCATTACTGAAGTTAGGTTGCTCAGATTGTTGTTTCTCATTTGCAGGCATAATATGATCAACAGTAGATTGTACCTCAACCATTAGCTCTTTGTCAAAGTTGGGCTCTGTGTCATAGATGGGTATGACATCTTCCTCAACCATCTGTTCTTGGTCAAAGTTGGGCTCTAAGTCATAGGAGGTTCTGATCTCTGCACAATCAGCGTCTGTATCATTCCCTAATCTGCTGCTGTCATCCGACTGTTCTAATTCTGTCCCACTACTTTCCGTGTCAACCAAACTAGCATCCAATGCTTTAGCCGTATTAACCTTCCCTTCTTGAGTCTGCAACTTTCTTTCATTCACCCTTCTGTTATACTCTTTTTCGTGAAGTATTCTTTCAGCAATCAACTTCTCAATAGAATCTGTTAAAACAAATAATGTTAAAAACGTTATTCGCATTATTCGATCTTCTTGTGTTTTGATAATCACAAAATATAAATACATGTTACGTAAAGTTACAGTTAATAAGTTTTTAACCGAGGAAACTCGTTACTTCTACGTCGCTTCTACAACATCACTTCAGGTATGAACAAACATTATACCGTCATTAGTTTGGTGATCAAAGAAGTCTTTATTTTCTTATAAACTTACATTTTTAAGTTTGACAAAACATTTTCACAAAAGTATTTTTGTGTTTTTAAAGAAATGTTTTATTAAGAAAATATATTCAAATTTAAATGTGTAACAGCTAGATTTCCCTCCAAAATAGCTGAAACTTCACCAGATAAGTTTTCACCACGTCAGGACAAAAAGGGAGCGTTTTTGTCTGGACGGTCCCTTAAAGGGGTCGACGGTCCCGTAGTGATAAAGGACCGTCGCCTATTTACGGGACCGTCTGGCTCTCTCCTGTCTTCTATAAATACTGAACTGTTACACTTCAGAAAACAAGGATTTTCATACACAAAACTTTCTGTTTTTAGTTTCCCTTGAGTCTTTGATCACTATAACATGTCGGTATATGTTTATAAGTGATTTCCTCTTCCATCAAGTGCAAGAGAAGAACTCTCGACATCAATGAAGTCTCGAGATGTTATAGGTGTTCACACACAAACGTAACAAGTGTTACGGTGATAGGTTCTGTAAATATTGTCATTGTTATCCGACTTGTGTGTGAGTCGAGGAGGGGATATTTGTGTGAACTTGGATGGTGATGTAGATCCAAGAAGTGATGTAACTAGAATAGTTCGTGTATTGGTGTGAGGAGAATGATGTCCTAGTGTGTAGGATAGGATCTTGTCAAGTTATTATGTAAAGACTTGGATCGGGTGATGATCCAAGTGAGTCATGTGTGTAGTCTTGGTTCGGGTGAAGAACCAAGTATGTCTAGTGTGTGAAGTCTTGGTTCGGGTGAAGAACCAAGAGTGTCAAAGTGTGAAGGCTTGGTTTGGGTGAAGAACCAAGTGTGTCAAATATGTGAAGACTTGGATCGGGTGAAGATTCAAGATGGACAAGAGTGCTTGTTCGTGTGGCCACGTGGGCCTTGGAGTAGATTGGTTCTAGCTACGATTAGAACTCGACATTATGCTTAGTGTCGTTAAGCCTTGTGTAAGCATGTGTACGGATTGCTCCGCCTGAAGGAGTGTGTTGATATAGTGATTGATAACTCTCAAGTGTGGTAGTCGGGGAGTGGAGTAGGACGAAGAGTGAGCTTCGTGCCAAACCACTATAAATCGCCGCGTCTCTTTGGTTGTGTTCTTTCCTTACTCTTTACTTTACTTGTTTGTTTATGCATGTTACTAGTTAAATTGATACCACATAACAAGTATAATTCAACAAGTTTGCAAAAAGAATATAAACCGGACCTAAAAACGGCGAAATGTTTTAACAACTAAAATGAAACGATGAAACTATTCAACCCCCCCCCCTCTAGTTTCTACAGAATCCATTAGTTGGAGTAGTATATCTTTGAAATTTTGAAAACCGAGTCGAGTGTATTCAAGAAAATACTTGCTTGTAATGAGAGAGTCATCGTCCGAATATAACCTCGTACGGATGAATTGCTGAAACTGTTTCTTAAGTACATAAAAGGCAGCCATGGATCCATTCTCCTGAAGTTCTTCTTTGTTAAGTTGATTTTCAAGTTGATCCATGTTGAGGAACATCATATGAGTGAAAATCTCAACATGTTCACCAAAGAGTAATGGAAATGCCCGTTTGAATCCATACTCGGAATGAGTTTCTGCTAAGTCTTTGTTTGAGAGGACCTTAAGGTNAAATACTTGCTTGTAATGAGAGAGTCATCGTCCGAATATAACCTCGTACGGATGAATTGCTGAAACTGTTTCTTAAGTACATAAAAGGCAGCCATGGATCCATTCTCGTGAAGTTCTTCTTTGTTAAGTTGATTTTCAATTTGATCCATGTTGAGGAACATCATATGAGTGAAAATCTCAACATGTTCACCAAAGAGTAATGGAAATGCCCGTTTGAATCCATACTCGGAATGAGTTTCTGCTAAGTCTTTGTTTGAGAGGACCTTAAGGTGTGAATTAAGTAATCCAAAACATGTCATGCATTTCTCTTTCATTTCTTGGATTAAAAATTCTTGCGAATCACTGTCTTGAGATCCTTGAAAAACCGAGTTTGGTGGTGAAGGATTAGATGAAGATTTTAATATGTTGTTGGTGGGTGAGGAGATTTGTGACTTCTGTTCTTTCATTTGCGACCTTGATTTACACATTTCTCCCCCTTGATTGTTGCGATGTAATTCGAAGAATCAAAATATGTGTAAAATCAATTGACTTGTGTAGGTGATGGATCTTGTAGATGGAATGAAGTGTAATGAAGTGTTGATATGGAAAGATTAATGGAAAGATTAACTTGTGTAGTTGTTATGGATCTTGTAGATGGAATGAGGTGTAATGAAGTGTTGATATGGAAAGATTAACTTGTGTAGATGATGGATCTTGTAGATGGAATGAAGTGTAAGGAGGTGTTGATATGGAAAGATTAATGGATAGATTAACTTGTGTAGTTGATAGATCTTGTAGATTATGTGAAGTGTTATGCTGTGTTGTTATGTTGTGAATCTTTGAAAGTTCTTGGCTAATAGAAAAATTGAGTTCACTAATCGAAATTTGAAGGTCTAATAGAAAAATGAAGGTCTAATTGAAATGTGAAGGTCTAATCGAAATATGAAGGTCTATTCGAAATAAGACAGTCTATTCGAAATTTAGGGCTCTATTCGAAATATTAGGTACTATTCGAAATTTGATAGTCTATTCGAAATATGGGGCTCTATTCGAAATATGAGGTACTATTTGAAATATGACAGTCTATTCGAAATTTAGGTCTCTATTCGAAAAATGAGGTACTAATCGAAATATGACAGTCTATTCGAAATTTAAAGCACTATTCGAAAAATCCTATTCGAAATTTTAGTGTCTATTCGAAAAAACAGACACCTATTCGAAATTTTTTCCAAATAAGCCTATTCGAGAACCAAAATTTCTATTTTGTACAAAATAGAAATTATCCAAAAGTCGAAGTGTTATTCTATCTTGTACAAGTTAGAAATAACACTGAGTCAATCCAAAACTTCCAAATAACCTTCAGAACCGTCAATTCGAAATATGGTATGAACACGAAATTTCGAATACACCAAAAGATTGCCAAAACTTTATTGCAAATTCAAGATTCTTGTACTTTTATACAAAAGGACATAAAATCTATCCAAAAGTTGCAAACTCGAAGTTTTTAAACACAAAATTTGACTAATCGAAATATGGAAGAACACAAAATTTCGAATACACCAAAAGATTGCAAAAACTTGATTGCAACTTCAAGATTCTTGTACTTTTATACAAAAAGACATAAAACCTATCAGAAAGTTGCAAACTTGAAGTTTTTAAATACAAAATTTGACTATTCGAAATTTTGAATAAAAATATAAAGTAAGAATTTTTTCTAATAGCTAGATTTGATCAAAAGTTTGAATCTTTTATGTTTGTATAGACTTGTAACACTATTTTAAACAAAAGAGTGTTAAAAAATCCAAGAAACAAACACAAAAAATAAAGCTTTTGATGAATTCGAGCTAGGAAAAAAAACTACTTATATATTTCGAATCTAAAATCCCAACAAAACACCACACACGATCTTCTAGCGATTGATATCACTTGTTAGGTGTGACAACCGTGATTTTAGCAGATTAGTTTGACTAATAGTCTCGATCCATTTTACTTGGTTTGGTGTGAATTAAGTGTTTATGTGGGGTATATGTGTGAGATAAGTATTATATGTATTATATGAGTGTGTGTGGCACTAAATCTCTTTGCGTGTAAGGATGTTGTTATGATTTGAGTTGTGTTGAGTTTGGGTAAGTTCATTTTGAACACCTTTGTGGTGTAGAAGTGATTTGTGTAGTTGTGGTGTTTTGCGGTTTTGCGTAACAAGTCTTCGTTCAAGTATTTGAGTGTTAGTAAGTTACGAGAAGGTTGTTTTCATGTGTTATATTTAAAAAGAGTTTGAAATTCTATTTTTGGAAAATTTGTTTTGAAAATGATTGTTTTCCCGGTTTGTCGTAAAATGAAGGTTTATCGCGTAAGAAGTTAGGTTTCATTGTGGGTTTGCATAAAATATAGAAAGTATAAGGTTTTGAGTGTAAAAATTAAATTTAATAAAAAAAAATAAGAAAAAATATATATTAATATAGGGGCGGCCGAATGGGGTAAAAAGGGGGAAAAGGAAACCCAATTTGAGTCCAAATATGATTCTTAAGCCCAAGAATTATCCATAATTAATATATAACAAACCCAAACACCCCAAAAACGTTTTTCTTGAGTTGATGGTCGATCCAAGAGGAGGAGAAAACAAGAGAAAATTTAGGGTTTATTTTCTTGAAGCAAAAATTAAAGATCAAGGTATAATTCTTAAAAACACATGTTCAATTGTTTAATTATTATTCTAATTTATGTAATATTAATTATGATAAATCTAGGGTTTATAATATTCAGTAAATTAATGATGTTAAACATGTTGGGATCATTGGTTAATAATATTAGAATGATTGGTAAAGAGATTTGGTCATAAAACACATTAGTTAATGAGTTAGGGTTTGGGCAGAATTATAGTGCTGTAAAGATACGAAGATATTTAATAGATGGAAATGAGTTAGATCACGAATTTTGAGTCTAAATTATAGTTCAGAGAAAGGGCTTTCCAAAAAGTCAAACCACGATTGATTTCGAGGTTGGAAAGTTAGTCTTTTGATTTTTACAAGTTAAGGTGTTAAAGCTGTTAAACCAGGACAGAATTTGGGTAAAAGTTTGATAGTGATTTGTGGGTGAAAAAGTGATATTAAGGTTAGCCCTTCTGGGAACGTTGAGTTTTAGGTTATCTTAGACTCTCACGAAAAGGATTCACGATAAAAAGTTGTAAAAGTATTTTACTTTAATCAAAACTTTTTGGTGTGCGTTCAGATCTGAATTTGGATAGTTGACAAGTTTGATTTTCTTATGCGTACTTGTGTGTGTTATTAGACCATGGCCTTCTGGGATTGGCTTGCATGCTTATGAGAGACCATGGTGAATTTTTGGTGTGAGTTGTTAAGCTTTAATTGTCATTATTTTATGTGGGTGAATGTACCCCAAAATTCTGCGTTTTCTGAAATTATAAGTGCAAGGGATTTAGTAAGCATTAGTGATTGGTAGTGTTTGGTATGGAGTCTAGGAGACCCATGGTGGGTCATATGAACCTTAGAAATTCATCATATGAGTATTGCATGGGTTATAGCTTTTAGCTTAACCATATGTAACGTGAACTTATTTGTGTTGTATAGATTTGTGATTGTTATTTGTTGGAAGCTGCAAAGTTGAGGTGAGTTCATAGTCCCATATTTTTACTTCGTTTTAAACTTGGGATGGGAATGATGCTTGTGTTCAATGATTTTAGTTACTGTGATTATGTGTGGTCTAAAAGCTTGGACTTATAATGTTATCGTATGTATGCTATATGTGATGATTATTATGGTGTGATGATTATATGTTGTGATTATCGTGGATTATCGGGGATTATCAGGCATGCATTATTAGTGACTCAATTGGGAGGATGCTTATCATGTTGCTCGCGCATGCGACCTAATTGATGTCAATATCAGGCACGCATATCAGAGTCTCAATTGGGAGGATGCTTATCCTGTTGCTCGCACATGCGACCTAATTGATGTCTATATTGGAGCGGGGGACACGTTCCGTCCCATTGGTTGCCTTTATCTTGTGTGATTACATGTTAGCTTATATGATAACTTTAATTATTCATCCAACTATATATATTTTTATGATCACAGTGAACTGGTTGCCTTGAGAGTGTATGTGTGTCTTAAACCTATGAATCTCACCAATATTATGTTGACGTTTTAAGCATCATTTTCAGGTGAGCATTCTAAGGCCAAAGTTGAGGGCAACAATTAGGCGAGACTGGTTGTGATACGTTTATGTTTGTTTTCATTTGGTACTTTCATATCTATTGAAGATACCTTTGGATTTTGATTTGGTTATTTTATCTTGGGGTATTGTTACAACACTTCGTGTTTGTACTTTGCTCTATTTATTTGCATTGTAGTATTTCTCTATTTAGACACCATGTGTTGTGATGATATCCATGAAGTTACAGACTCGCGTTTCCGCCTTGGCGAGGTGTGACAGATTGGTATCAGAGCCTTGGTTATAGAGAATTAGGTGGTTTAACCTAGACTATAACCTAGGAGTCCCTCATATAGTTACATTTAGGACCTATGTGTAAATATAGTGTCTTACATGTCTATTTTCCTAATATATGAGATATTTATTTGAGTTATTGGACGTCTGATGTTTTTCGATATTTAGTTTTGTATATGTCATTGTTTTTAGTATGGCACTGATGAGACGAAAAGTGTTACGCTTTTAGGGGGTCATTTAAGCCCTAATTCATATAAATGTGATCAAATATTGCCCTGAATCGTTCCTTTTGTCATTTTAGGTACTTTTGAGAGGAATTCTGGAAAACATGCATATTCGGACGTTTTTGGAGCATAAAAGTGAANCCCCCCCCCTGCTAGGAGGTTGGTGGGTGGGGGGGGTTGGTTGTGAGTAGGTGTTGGATGTGCAAGGAGGGTGTACCACCTGGCCCATGATGGCGGGATGGAAAGATTACGAACAAAAACACGAAGAAAAAAAGATAGACTAAAGAAATCCTAGAAAAAGAAATAAAAAATCCTCCACCTAGAAAGGAATTAGTGAGTAGACTAATAAAATAAAAAAAATCTACCTAAAACAATAACTAATTCCCCGGCAAGCGGCGCCAAAAAACTTGAATGCGTGGTTTTGTGACCTTACAACAGGTTTTAAACCATCCTCGAAGGGATCTCCCAAGAGGCTTACAACCCCACCAGGCAGTGTACCTGACCGAATGTAGGTATAGAATAGTGGTAAAGTACGGGGGAATTGAATCGTTCTCATCACAGTGAATAGTGTTCGTTAGGATAGAAAACTAGATCTAATCAGAGTCTAGGGTGGAAGGAAGATTGCTTTTTGTATTTTTATGTTTTATGGAAAGCAAGTAAAAATCTCAGGTTTTGGAAGAAGGGCGGAATTAATTGCCTAGTCAACTAACCCAAGTTTACTACTAATGCAATTAAAATAAAATAAAATATCTAAACTATTGTCTGTTGTGAAAACAATATGGAGAAAAGTTGTGTTTACTTAGATTTCATTACTCCTTAACTATATTTTACCGTTTAATTGATATGTATGTTACTTGTGTGGATGAAGGGTTGTATTCCTAATAAATATGGAGTGGCATAACATATATCTCTCCAATTCTATGAGTCTCTTATCTCGGCCTATGCCATGCATGGCACACCATAGGGTTGTAAACAGTGGCTCATGCGTTAAATACTTCCTTATCAGCCTAGTAATGCTTGGCTATAATGTTTTTCCCAAGACTCAAGCCACGTTACCATAAAAGGAGGTTGCCAGTTATTCTTGAGCCTAACATTGATGGAACAATCATACCCCAACCAAACAACAACACACCACCAATCAACAAATAATAATAGTTAGTTTCATTAGATTAATATAGCAACACACAAGAAGAATTTAGGGTACACATGTTAATTAAAAGGCAAGTAAAAGATATAATCAAACCAATCACATAGACATATTGATTGAATTGAAGTGAAGACTTTTTTATCTTAATTAAAGCATGAGGGTTCCCAAAGGGTTGGAAAAACCTAAAAAGTACAGGAAATTCGACCTTTAGGGTTTGCCCTAAAAGTTTCCCCACAAAGTTCCACCCTAATGAATGAAAATTAGAAATATATATAGATTTTACACTCTGACGGCGTCAAGGTTATAAGGGCTGACCCGTCAGCTCGCAACCAATAAGTTTCTTCGGATGGCCTAGATCCACTTCTGACGCCGATCACTTATACAACTCCTTTGGCCGCATCTTAACTTTACTCCCTTGACGCAATAATAATCGTCCTAACACCTGACGGCGTCAGGTGTTTAAAATCCTCTGGCTCCGGTCCATTTGAAAATTGGACTTCCAACTCTTTTTGTCAAGACTTTCTGACGGCGTCACCAATTGTGACTTCTGACGCCAGTCAGGTTATAAATCACCATCATTTTGAGACTTTTGTCGTTTTCTTCACTTTTATAGTATTCCCGACCTAGCCACCTTGGCTATCGAAACACCATTGAGCTCACTCAAGGAGCCAATGTCACTCCCTTGCGATCTGACACCATCCGGTTGGTGCAAAGCGGATGCGCATTCCATGGACTTCGTTCTGAAGATCCAAACCAACATCTTAAGGATTTCCTCAAAATCGTAGATTCCATAGACCTTGATGTTGCGACTCGAGAGACGACCCGATTGCGTCTCTTCCAATTCTCTCTACGGGACCAAGCTAGTCAATGGCTTGAGTGACTTCCCGCATGATCCATCACCTCTTGGGACGATCTCACAACTCGTTTCCTTGCTCAATTTTTCCCACCGGGGAGAACTACCAAGCTAAGGAATGATATCTTGGCGTTCCAACAACGCCAAGGTGAAACCCTCTACGAGGCATGGACTCGATTCAAGGACTTACTCCAAAAAGTCCCTCATCATGGCTTAGACCCTTGGTTACAGATCCAGCAATTCTATGATGGTGCAGATTAGCACACTAAAAGAGCCATAGATTACGCGGCCAAGGGGAGATTGAGCAGACTTAGCATTGAAAAGTGCTGGGAAGTCATTGAGGGCTTGGCACAGTACGAAGAAGAAGAATGGGTGAACTTAACAGTCTCGGAAGAAGGGATCTTGAATCACATAAGCACGACCCAAGATCAATTAGTTGATAACATAAGAAACCAAGTCGAGATGCTTATGAGAGCTGAGGAATCTCTTACTGAAAGATACGAGGAGATGAATGTGGTTGGTAAAAGTACACTCCCTCAACTCTCACGACAAGATGAGTTCGAAGGGATAATGCTAACTTTCATGAATAATCAAGAAGAGCAGCTCCAACGGCTGGAGGCTCAATTAAAGGACACCGAGGATGTTTTCATGGAACTAGCCGAAAAGTTCATCTCCAAAATAAAGGAGAAAATTAAGGAAGAGGTATCACACAAGAAAATCGAAAAGATATTTGAACTTCCAGTTGCAGACAAACCATGTGGTGCGGTTACTGATGGACTTCCTCTTCCCAATACTCCACCCCTACACTCCTTCCACCTTTGTGAACCCCCTATAGAGAAAAGAGTTCTCAGGTTCACAGCATCTTCGTGGGGAACGTTAAAATTACGCTTCCTGACTTTCAGAAAACCAAGAAACGTTCATTCGGTTTTAAGCAAGGAGGAAAAGGCGCCCAATTCGAACATACCCTCGACCCAAAGACATATCTGGGAAGTTCACCTCGCCTAATATATACTTGCCACAATGGAGAATGGAAATTGGATAAGTACACAACCGACCCTGAGGAAGTTAAGATCACACCCAACGAGTGTAGCAAGATTTTTGACCCAGGAGGAGCTTGCTAACTAAGGGGCATGCCTTTCGTAGAAGTTACGATGCCACAAAATAACTTTCTAAAAGAGCAGGGGCTGAATTGTAAATTCTAAAAAGTTGCTTGGTCGATAACACCTGACGGCGTCAGCTCGTAAAGCCTGACGGCGTCAGCTCGTCCACCCAGCTTTAATAACTTCCAAACCCATCACTTTCCTCACAAACCCCACAAATATTATCCACCCCACTCTTCACCAACGAATCTCCAAGCCCCAATTCGTGCCATTTCGTCATCATCTTCCACGTGGTAAGTATCTTTTCTTCACCTTTTCCATCCTAATTGTCTATTCGATCCATCAATTTTGGATATCCCCAAAAATTCGAAACCCTAGAATCGTATTGAGGTTGAAAACTTAATAATGCCATATAGTTGATGTAATGTTAGCAAGGATTAAGGCACCAAGTAGTTAAAACTTCGATTTAGATTTGTATTGCCTTAGGGATTGCGGATTCGGCCACCACCCTTTGGCTTATTGGCCATTTTGCTGTCATAAGGGGTGTTTGGGTCAAGGATCTACAAGATTCATGCTTGAACTTTCCCTCGTAATCTCGAATTCAAATTATGCAGAGTCTGACGGCGTCAGCCCGTAGGCGTGACGGCGTCAGGACCACCTGATTG
>LBNU01030376.1:146194-177883 GCA_014162995.1 Artemisia annua
GCACATGAGTCGAGGGGACTGGCAGGCTCATCAGGGAGCCTGGATGGGACAGGTCGATACCTGGAGGACCAGGGTCGATGACAGGTTTGACTGGATGTACGATCACACGATTCGGCAGATGCCGCACCTATCCACATGTGATCAGTTGGACCCCCACTTGCAGATCGACCCCTTCCCCGGACGTGAGCAGGACTACCCACCCCACGGATATTATGGACACCTCCCTCCTGGCTATGACCACCGTTACGGTCCCCCTCCCTAGTGATTTGATTTGATTTGTGATGTACTTGGATATTTTTATTGTGGATGTATGATTTGGAACATTTGGTCTGTAATAGCGTAGGATTTGGCCTCTGTTGGCCCTTGAATAATTTATTTTCATGCATGTAGGATTCGGCCTCCTTAGGCCTTGAACATTCATTTCTTTTATGGTATTTGTGGTTGTTTATTTGATTTGCAAGTTTGTTTGTTTTGTGTGTTTATTTGGTTTTATTTGTTTCCATATGTAAGTTATATTTCTTGTTATTGATTCATGCTTCAAACTAAATTGTGAAAATGCTTTATTTTGTTTTTAACTTCGTCTTAACTACATATAAAGGTATTTTGCAAAAGCTAAGTGTTAGGGAAATCCAAATCGGTTTATATAGAACGAATGAACATGAATCATAACAACGAAATTAACCTACATACTAGTACTTGTTTGAGTCAAATGCTTGTATCGAGTCATAATGAATTTTTGCAGGAATTCCAGGAAGTAAGATTAGATTTTCCAGAATTTTTCCCGGAAGCTTAACATGAGAATTTTGTCAGAACTTTCTGACGGCGTTAGGATTAACACCTGACGGCGTCAGGCTATAATTTTCTGCAAATTTTGAAAGTTTTGTATTTTTCCGGAAACATAAAAAGTTTTGTCAATTATTTAACTTATAATCTCCAGGAATTCTGCAAAATATTCATTCCACAAGCATTATATCTTGTTATATAGATTTTACCGCCGATTGTACGCGAGGTTGGCCTTTATCTTTTTCAGGTTAACAGGTTATTTTGGATAAGAAGATGTTTATTATTTTGGAAGGGAAGCTTTGAACGTTCGTCTATCTTGGAAGAAGATCTAACCATGTTACTTCACTATCCACAACAAACGATTCAGGGGAGTATTTGATTCTTTCATCTTATTTACTTTTACGTCTTTTATTTGAACATTGGGGACAATATTCGGTTTAAGTGTAAGTGGGGTAAATGAAGGCACCGTTGAGAATACACTTACGCTTGATGTTTTGCTTCGTTTGATAGTAAATTTGTAATAAAACCATGAGAAATATTTGTTAGGGCAATTTTAGCGCCAATTTAAATTTTTTTACAACATTTAGGAGTGAAACCTTGATCTTAATGAGCATCTCATGGATAGGAAATTGTATGACTAGCACAAAACCGTACCACTAAAAAATTTTCCACCCCAAATATGTGAGGATCGCCCCTAGAATTGGTAGGAAAAGCATCCATCTTTGGTGCTATGATGTGAGTACTGGTAGTATTTAGATTCTAGAACTTGCGTTAGGACCATCTCAAATCCACCAGTGAGACTACATTCGTGTAGTTAAGATTTACTACATGATAAGAGGCATTAGGATTAACCCATTGTTTTACACCCGTATATTTGTTATAATTACATTGACTTCATTGGTCAAGTAATTCTCCCACACCCTTTGCGTTGTATCCATTTTTGGTACACGATACCCCTAGTACACCCTTCCGAGCCTATCCTTTCGTTTCGACCTTTGAGCATCTTACTCAAAGTGAGAATTTGTTACACCCCACTAAATGTACACCCAAATCGCCTTAGCCTACCTTGTATGCACATCGAAAAATCAAGAAAAATACAAAAAAATATGAAAAAGAAAAAAGAAAAACATATGGACTGCCATCCCGTTTCCTTTTATGTTCCTTTTTAGTTTTGTTATTTCATTTTTAGACTAAGATTGAGTCGAGTCTTGACTTAAGCAACGATGTAGAGTGCATGTATTTGATCATGATAATTAGCTTGCCACCACTAAATACCACTTATTCCAACCAAACCGTTTTATCATATCCCTACACCTTACGTTACAACCCTTTATAAAGACATCTTTGATAGTTTATCTTAGGTACTTACGCCTAGTGGAGGAGTAATTGATCCTCTCCCAAGCCTATGGTAATCTATTTGCTATGACAGGTAGTGAGTGTTATTTTCCGTTTCCATTTATGAGATATATACTTTATGACATTTGAGAGATGTGAGAATCCAAACACTATTTTTGAGGTGCTAGTGTATGATTTCCGTGCTTATTATGATTAGGGTCTAATGACTATTTGTTGTAATTACTTTTATATTCGTGTTAAATGACCCCTAACTCATGTTTTGATTGGAATAAAAGCTCATTTGCTTGAGGACAAGCAAATCCCAAGTGTAAGGGTATTTGATGAGACGAAAAGTGTTACGCTTTTAGGGGGTCATTTAAGCCCTAATTCGTATAAATGTGATCAAATATTGCCCTAAATCGTTCCTTTTGTCATTTTAGGTACTTTTGAGAGGAATTCTGGAAAACATGCATATTCGGACGTTTTTGGAGCATAAAAGTGAAGAAAACGACAAAGTCTCAAAAGATGAAGATTTACAACCTGACGGCGTCAGAAGTCACAAGGTGACGCCGTCAGAAAGCCTTGACAAAAGAGTGGAAACCAATTATCAAATGACGGGCCAGAGGAAATTTTGGATTTAACACCTGACGCCGTCAGGTGTTAGGAAAAGTAGGCCGTCAGGAGTAAAGTTAAAGAGTGACGGCCCAGAAGGATTTATAAGGTGACGGCGTCAGAAGTGGATCTAGGCCATCCGAGAAACCTAATGGCGGCGAGCTGACGGCGTCAGCCCTTATAACCTGACGCCGTCAGAGTGTAAAATCTATATATAGTTTTCTAATTTTCATTCATTAGTGTGGAACTTTGTGGAGAACTTTTAGGGCAAACCCTAAAGACGAATTTTCTGTACTTTTTAGGGTTTCCAACCCTTGGAACCCTCATGCTTAATTAAAGATAAGTCTTCACTTTAATTCAATCAATATGTCTATGTGTTGGTTGATTATCTCTTTTGCTTGTCTTTTAATTAACATGTGTAGCTAAATTCTCTAGTGTTTGCTTAGATCTAATGAAACCTAACTATTAATTATTGGTTAATTGGTGTGTGTTGTTGTTTGTTGGGATGATTGTTCCATCAATGTTAGGCTCAAGAAAACTGGCCAACCTCCTTTATGGTAACGTGCTTGAACGTCTTGGGAAACATGTAGCCAAGGCTTACTAGGCTATTAAGGTAGTATTTAACGCATGAGCCACTGTTTACAACCCCTATGGTTGTGCCGTGCATGGCATAGGGCGAGATAAGAGCTCATAGAATTGGAGAGATATGTATGCCACTCTATGAGTTATTAGGAATACACCCTTCATCCACACAAGTAACATACATATCAATTAACCGGTAAAAGATAGTTATGGAGTAATGAAATCTAAGTAAACACAACTTTTCTCCATATTATTTTCACAACCACAATAGTTTAGATATTTATTTTATTTTAATTTGCATAAGTAGTAAACTTGGGTTAGTTGACTAGCAACTAATTCCGCCCTTCTTCCAAAACCGAGATTTTACTTGCTTTCCATAAAACATAAAAATACAAAAAGAATCTTCCTTCCACCCTTAGACCTATTAGAGTAGTTTTTCTATCCTAACGAACACTATTCCCTGTGAGAGAACGATCAATCCCCCGTACTTACCACTATCCTATACTACATTGGTCAGCTACACTGCCTGGTGGGGTTGTAAGCCTTTTGAGATCCCTCGAGAGGTAAAACCTGTTGTAAGGTCACAAAACCACGCATCAGGAACCTCCTGTATGTAGCAAGTTTCGTAGGACTACCGTTGTCGCTACGGGTTGTAAGAGAGTTGGTAGGATGAAGCGGATCAACAGAAGGATCCTAGTTCCTACTAGCATGCTTCCGTGTGCGATTGAAGAGAAGTTAACCTTACGGAATGTGGATGGAAAGGTGATAGAAAGGTATGAGACGATGGTGGCCGATAAGGAAGGCTTCACCACTAAGTACCCTGGAAAGTGTCCCCAATTCCTAGAAGATGGGGGAGTGGTTTGCGCTAGACCCCGAGATGTGCATGCGTTTGTAGATCGCGGGGAGGATGAAGAGAGAAACCTCAGTGATGGCTTTGCTAGTCATCCACTACCACAGATCGAGGGAAACAAGAATGGATGGATAAGTGAAGAGGAAGAGTATGAGGAAGAGTATGAGGTGGACTCGGATCTAGAGTCTACTGCGACGAGTAGATTTTATCCCAACTGATTAATAGGGGCAAGTGCTAGGGTAGAGCCTGAGCCTTTGTGCGACGTCTTATGTTTTGTGACATGATTTGAAATTCTTATATTGTCTTTTCCCATCTGGAGCCATGTTGGAGCATGATTACTCTTGAGTTTTGTATCGATCTTATCCGAGTGATTTTGATTATAGTGTTTAAGTGATCGTTGGAATTGTTCCATGTGAGATGATTGTTTGCATGAAGTGTTGTCATAGGAGGGAGTACACTTGTGAAAGGGGGCATAGATAATTATGGTGGCCAACATAATTATACATGCGTCAAAACACAAGTGGACTTGCAAGTATGATAACATGGATTGTGATGTTTGTTAGGTGCTATGTGGTATATGTGCGTTATCATTAAGATGTGTGGTTTTGGAAGTAAGTAGGCACGTGAAATGGGTCTTATAACTATGGTCGCGAACAAAATTATAAGGGTATCACACACGTGGACTTGTGACCATGATTACACTGATTGGTGTTTGTTGTTATATGTTATGGTAGATGTTATGTGATACCATGTTGATGATGGCTGTATGGTTAGAGAAGTGTTCTCTTAACTGTTTGGGCAGTGGTTATATGTTGAGGTGTAGGTGGTAAGATTCCATTCTACCTATCATATGCTGATACCTCAATTATCGGTTGGTACTAATGTGGTGATGATGCGTGGTTTTGTAACTTTACAACAGGTTTTACCTCTCAAGGGATCTCAAGAGGCTTACAACCCCACCAGGCAGTGTACCTGACCGATGTAGTATAGGATAGTGGTAAGTACGGGGGATTGATCATTCTCTCACAGGGAATAGTGTTCGTTAGGATAGAAAAACTACTCTAATAGGTCTAAGGGTGGAAGGAAGATTCTTTTTGTATTTTTATGTTTTATGGAAAGCAAGTAAAATCTCGGTTTTAGAAGAAGGGCGGAATTAGTTGCTAGTCAACTAACCCAAGTTTACTACTTATGCAAATTAAAATAAAATAAATATCTAAACTATTGTGGTTGTGAAAACAATATGGAGAAAGTTGTGTTTACTTAGATTTCATTACTCCCTAACTATCTTTTACCGGTTAATTGATATGTATGTTACTTGTGTGGATGAAGGGTGTATTCCTAATAACTCATGGAGTGGCATACATATCTCTCCAATTCTATGAGCTCTTATCTCGCCCTATGCCATGCACGGCACAACCATAGGGGTTGTAAACAGTGGCTCATGCGTTAAATACTACCTTAATAGCCTAGTATGCCTTGGCTACATGTTTCCCAAGACGTTCAAGCACGTTACCATAAAGGAGGTTGGCCAGTTTTCTTGAGCCTAACATTGATGGAACAATCATCCCAACAAACAACAACACACACCAATCAACCAATAATTAATAGTTAGGTTTCATTAGATCTAAGCAAACACTAGAGAATTTAGCTACACATGTTAATTAAAAGACAAGCAAAAGAGATAATCAACCAACACATAGACATATTGATTGAATTAAAGTGAAGACTTATCTTTAATTAAGCATGAGGGTTCCAAGGGTTGGAAACCCTAAAAAGTACAGAAAATTCGTCTTTAGGGTTTGCCCTAAAAGTTCTCCACAAAGTTCCACACTAATGAATGAAAATTAGAAAACTATATATAGATTTTACACTCTGACGGCGTCAGGTTATAAGGGCTGACGCCGTCAGCTCGCAGCCAATAAGTTTCTCGGATGGCCTAGATCCACTTCTGACGTCGTCACCTTATTTACTCTTCTGGGCCGTCACTCTTTAACTTTACTCCTGACGGCCTATAATTCCTAACACCTGACGGCGTCAGGTGTTAATTCCTCTGGCCCGTCATTTGAAAATTGGATTTTACTCTTTTGTCAAGGCTTTCTGACGGCGTCACCTTGTGACTTCTAACGCCGTCAGGTTATAAATCACCATCTTTTGAGACTTTGTCGTTTTCTTCACTTTTATGCTCCAAAAACGTCCGAATATGCATGTTTTCCAGAATTCCTCTCAAAAGTACCTAAAATGACAAAAGGAACGATTTAGGGCAATATTTGATCACATTTATACGAATTAGGGCTTAAATGACCCCCTAAAAGCGTAACACTTTTCGTCTCATCAGGTGACATTAAGTTGATTCGTTTGCTAGACTCTCCGTTTGTATACCTAATTCTCTGGATGGCATCCCTATTCGTACCATGATGGTACAGATGCCATATTCTTCCTATTCGGTGTCGTAATTGATATTAGTCATTCGGATTTGTTTTCATTGGGAATTGGTACGCTTCTTTGGTTATTCCATGCATTCATTCCTCGAATGAATATTGTAGTATTCTTCAAGTATTGTTGGTCCGTGATAAGTTAGTGTAGATATTTAATCCCTCATTTATACACCAATTGGATTTTGTGACATGTTTTACTATTCGATAGTATCGATGTTTTTCTATGATCTTAATTTGACCGTTGTACGAATGAGTCTTTACATTCTTCGCTTGGGTTGCAATGTTTTGCGTGAGTGTTCACTGATATGAGTTCGCTTGATGATTATTGTGATTGAAATAGCTTGCGGTAGAGGAGTAGAGGTTGATAAAGTTATTCGTGGGTGTACTATAGTGTTAGAGAGTATTTCTTTTATGGTTGGTTTGATACCGACACGGAAGTTTTGATGTGGTGATAGGGATGAATTGGTTGACTAGGCATTAGGCTGAAGTGATATGCCATTAGAAGGTGGTTCGTATCCATTTAGAGAATGGGGATGTACTATGAGTACAAGGGGTTTATTCTACCTAGTCATTCCACGTGGGGAGCACCTGTGTTGTTCGTTAAGGAGAAGGATGGTTGTTCAGGATGTGTATTGACTATCGGGAGTTGAACAAATTAACGGTTAAGAATCGGTATTCTCTTCCTAGAATTGATGATCTCTTTGACCAGTTGCAAGGTTCTCGATTTTTCTTGAAGATAGATCTGCGTTCTGGTGATCATCAGTTAAGAGTGAATGGGGAGGATATTCCGAAGACAGCTTTTAGGACTCGTTATGGACATTTTGAGTTCACGGTTATGCCATTTGGGGTGACAAATGCACCCGCGGTATTCATGGATTTGATGAATCGCGTGTATAAGCCCTATTTGGATAAGTTTGTGATTGTGTGCATCGACGATATCTTGGTCTATTCTAAGACGAAGGAAGGGCATGGAGAACATTTGAAGTTGATACGTGGTTTGTTGAAGAATGAGAAGTTGTACGCCAAGTTCTCGAAATGTGAGTTTTGGTTACAAGAGGTGCGTTTTCTTAGACATGTGGTGAATAGTGAAGGTATATATGTGGATCCTAGTAAGATTGAAGCGGTCAAGAATTGGAAGGCTACTACGACGCCGTCTGAGATACGCTCATTCTTAGGATTAGCAAGGTACTACAGAAGATTTATAGCGAATTTTTCGAAAATTGCTAAGCTCCTCACTATCTTGACTTAGAAGAATAAGAAGTATGTTTGGGGAGATGAGCAGGAGATGGATTTTTAGTAATTAAAGGATAGTTTGTGTAATGCACCGATTCTGGCGTTACCTGATGGACCAGATGATTTTGTGTGTATTGTGATACGTCGAATCAAGGTTTTGGTTGTGTACTAATGCGGAGGGGGAAGGTGATAGCTTATGCTTCCCGATAACTCAAGATCCATGAGAAGAATGATACCACTCATGATCTAGAGCTTGGGGCGGTTGTATTCGCTCTCAAGAATTAGAGACATTATTTGTATGGCACGAAGAGTATTGTTTACATTGATCATAAGAGGCTTCAGCATATTTTTACTCAGAAGGAGCTGAATATGCGCCAAAGAAGAAGGATTAAATTGTTTAGTAATTATGATTGCGAGATTTGTTATCATCCTGTAAAAAGCGAATGTGGTGGCTGATGCGTAAATAGGAAGGAAAGGATTAAGCCTAAACGTGTGCGAGCTATGAGCATGACATTGCAGTCAGGAATTAAGAGTAAGATATTGGCAGAGAAAGAGGAAGCTCTCAAGGATGAGAACGCTATGGTTGAGATGCTACATGGGTTAGATCAACAAATGGAGAGAAAGGAGGATGGTGGACTATATTTCCTAAATCAAATATGGGTTCTACTAGTAGAACATGTAAGAAGAATGATTATATGGTTTAGACCAGTTAATGGAAAGGAATGAATATGGAGGATTGTACTTTGCGGACCAGTTATTGGTTCCATTGGAAGGAAGCATGAAGAAATCAATCATGCAAGGTATTTGATACATCCTAGAATGGATAAGACGTATTATTACGTTAGCAAGAAATGTATTGAGGAGCAAGTATTTGATAAGCTTGAAGGTGAAGGTTGATATCAACAACTATTAGGATGATGCAACAACCAGTAATATCTGAAGATTTGATATAGAAAAGTTAGCAAGACGTTATATTTGATGGGTTGATAGAGAGACGTGGAGTGTCGCGTCAATCAGCTTATATCAAGATGAAATACTTACTTCGCGATTTTGGTAAATGTTTTATAGAGCTTTGAGAACGCGTATGTAGATGAGTACGACTTATCATTCTTAAATCTATGGACTAAGTGAGTGTACAACCAAGCGTTGGAGGATATGCTGAAAGCATGGATGTGTTTGATTTTGGGGAAGCTGGGGTATGCATTTACCCTTAGCTGAGTTCTCCTATAATAACAATTATCAAACTAGTATTAAGTATGTGTTGTTTGAAATATTGTATGGAAGGAAATGTAGATCACCTGTTCTGTGGGCAGAGGTTGGGACAAGCCAGATAATTAGTCCTGATCTGGAACGAGAGACTACGGATAAGGTTTGTAGATTAAAGAAAGACTTAAGGCAGCGAGAAATCGTCAAAAGAGTTATGTGGATAATCAACGTAAGCCTTTGTAGTTTAATGTTGGTGATTTTGGTGATGTTGAAAGTGTCTCCTTGGAAAAGGTGTTGTGCGTTTTGGTAAGAAAGGCAAGTTAGCACCGAGATATGTAGGACCGTTCGTGATTACAGAAAGGAGTGGACTTGTGGCATATCAGTTGAAATTGCTTGAGGAGTTAAGTAGTATGCATGATACGTTTCACGTATCTAATCTGAAGAAGTGTATGGCGGATGCTAGTTTGCATGTGCCATTAGATGAGATTAAGGTTAACAGGACCCTTCGTTTTGTCGAGGAACCTGTAGAGATTATGGATTGAGAAGTTAAGAGTGGAAGTGTGGTAAGATAGCGTTAGTAAAAGTACGGTGGGATTCGGAGTGTGGTCCTGAGTTTACTTAGGAACGCGAGGATCAGATGAGATCTAAGTACTTAAATTTGTTTTTGCTGATGTGGTTGGTGAGTAGATCGTTTGTAGTTGGAGTTAGATCGAGGAAGTTAGATATGGGGGGTATCGTACCTACCGTGAGAAGTCGTTTGGATAATTGGTGTTATTGATCGGGGTAGTGTATCTATTTTCGTGTATCGATGAAGTATCAGAATGTTTTTTATCGTGTGTATTCAAGTTTGGTTCATATTTTGCGATACTTTCTTTATGACTTGTAAGGCATGGTAGGATTCCACACAGTCATAGGAAGTACTAGCGATTTATGGTTTTATGGCGTGGTATTATCTCACTTAGTATCCACAAAGTTTCTTTGTTGCTGACAATGGTCAGACGAGTTGTTAAATCTCGGGACGCGATTTTCCTAAGTGGGGGATGATGTGACAACCGTGATTTAGCAGATTAGTTTGACTAATAGTCTCGATCCATTTGACTTGGTTTGGTGTGAATTAAGTGTTTATGTGGGGTATATGTGTGAGTTAAGTATTATATGTATGATATGAGTGTGTGTGGAACTAAATCCCTTTGCGTGTAAGGTTGTTGTTATGATTTGAGTAGTGTTGAGTTTGGGTAAGTTCATTTTGAACACCTTTGTGGTGTAGAAGTGATTTGTGTAGTTGTGGTGTTTTGCGGTTTTGCGTAACAAGTCTTCGTTCAAGTATTTGAGTGTTCGTAAGTTACGAGAAGGTTGTTTTCATGAGTTATATTTAAAAAGAGTGTGAAATTCTATTTTTGGAAACTTTGTTTTGAAAATGATTATTTTTCCGGTTTGTCGTAAAATGAAGGTTTATCGCGTAAGACGTTAGGTTTCATTGTGGGTTTGCATAAAATATAAAAAGTGTAAGGTTTTGAGTGTAATAATTAAATTTAACAAAAAAAAAATAAGAAAAAATATATATTAATATAGGGGGCGACCGAATGAGGTAAAAAGGGGGAAAAGGAAACCCAATTTGAGTCCAAATATGATTCTTAAGCCCAAGAATTATCCATAATTAATATATAAACAAACCCAAACACCCCAAAAACGTTTTTCTTGAGTTGATGGTCGATCCAAGAGGAGGAGAAAACAAGAGAAAATTTAGGGTTTATTTTCTTGAAGCAAAAATCAAAGATCAAGGTATAATTCTTAAAAACACATGTTCAATTGTTTAATTATTATTCGAATTTATGTAATATTAATTATGATGGATCTAGGGTTTGTAAACTTCTGTAAATTAATGATGTTAAACATGTTGGGATCGTTGGTTAATAATATTAGGATGATTGGTAAAGAGATTTGGTCATTAAACACGTTAGTTCATGAGTTAGGGTTTGGACAGAATTATAGTGCTGTAAAGATACGAAGATATTTAATAGATGGAGATGAGTTAGATCACGAATTTTGAGTCTAAATTAAAGTTCAGAGAAAGGGCTTTCCAAAAAGTCCAATCACGATTGATTTCGAGGTCGGAAAGTTAGTCTTTTGATTTTTACAAATTAAGGTGTTAAAGCTGTTAAACCGGGACAAAATTTGGGTAAAAGTTTGATAGTGATTTGTGGGTGAAAAAGTGATATTAAGGTTTGCCCTTCTGGGATAGTAGAGTTTTAGGTTATCTTAGACTCTCACGAAAACGATTCGCGATAAAAGGTTGTAAAAGTATTTTATTTTAATCAAAACTTTTTGGTGTGCGTTCAGATCCGAATTTGGATAGTTGACAAGTTTGATTTTCTTATGGGTACTTGTGTGTGTTATTAGACCATGGCCTTCTGGATTAGCTTGTATGCTTATGAGAGACCATGGTGAATTTTTGGTGTGAGTTGTTAAACTTTAATTGTCATTATTTTATGAGGCTGAATGTACACCAAAATTCTGCGTTTTCTGAAATTATAAGTGCAAGGGATTTAGTGATCATTAGTGATTGGTAGTGTTTGGTATGGAGTCTAGGAGACCCATGGTGGGTCATATGAACCTTAGACATTCATCATATGAGTATTGCATGGGTTATAGCTTTTAGCTTAACCATGTGTAACGTGAACTTATTTGTGTTGTATAGATTTGTGATTGTTATTTGTTCGAAGCTGCAAAGTTGAGGTGAGTTCATAGTCCCATATTTTTACTTCGTTTTAAACTTGGGATGGGAATGATGCTTGTGTTCAATGATTTGAGTTACTGTGAGTATGTGTGGTCTAAAAGCTTGGAGTTATAATGTTATCGTATTTATGCTATATGTGATGATTATTATGGTGTGATGATTATATTTGATGCGTGGTTTTGTGACCTTACAACAGGTTTTACCTCTCAAGGGATCTCAAGAGGCTTACAACCCCACCAGGCAGTATACCTGACCGATGTAGTATAGGATAGTGGTAACTACGGGGGATTGATCGTTCTCTCACAGGGAATAGTGTTCGTTAGGATAGAAAAACTACTCTAATAGGTCTAAGGGTGGAAGGAAGATTCTTTTTGTATTTTGATGTTTTATGGAAAGCAAGTAAAATCACGGTTTTGGAAGAAGGGCGGAATTAGTTGCTAGTCAACTAACCCAAGTTTACTACTTATGCAATTAAAATAAAATAAATATCTAAACTATTGTGGTTGTGAAAACAATATGGAGAAAAGTTGTATTTACGTAGATTTCCTTACTCCCTAACTATCTTTTACCGGTTAATTGATATGTATGTTACTTGTGTGGATGAAGGGTGTATTCCTAATAACTCATGGAGTGGCATACATATCTCTCCAATTCTATGAGCTCTTATCTCGTCCTATGCCATGCACGGCACAACCATAGGGATTGTAAACAGTGGCTCATGCGTTAAATACTACCTTAATAGCCTAGTATGCCTTGGCTACATGTTTCCCAAGACGTTCAAGCACGTTACCATAAAGGAGGTTGGCCAGTTTTCTTGAGCCTAACATTGATGGAACAATCATCCCAACAAACAACAACACACACCAATCAACCAATAATTAATAGTTAGGTTTCATTAGATCTAAGCAAACACTAGAGAATTTAGCTACACATGTTAATTAAAAGACAAGCAAAAGAGATAATCAACCAACACATAGACATATTGATTGAATTAAAGTGAAGACTTATCTTTAATTAAGCATGAGGGTTCCAAGGGTTGGAAACCCTAAAAAGTACAGAAAATTCGTCTTTAGGGTTTGCCCTAAAAGTTCTCCACAAAGTTCCACACTAATGAATGAAAATTAGAAAACTATATATAGATTTTACACTCTGACGGCGTCAGGTTATAAGGGCTGACGCCGTCAGCTCGCCGCCATTAGGTTTCTCGGATGGCCTAGATCCACTTCTGACGCCGTCACCTTATAAAACCTTCTGGGCCGTCACTCTTTAACTTTACTCCTGACGGCCTACTTTTCCTAACACCTGACGGCGTCAGGTGTTAAATCCAAAATTTCCTCTGGCCCGTCATTTGATAATTGGTTTCCACTCTTTTGTCAAGGCTTTCTGACGGCGTCACCTTGTGACTTCTGACGCCGTCAGGTTGTAAATCTTCATCTTTTGAGACTTTGTCGTTTTCTTCACTTTTATGCTCCAAAAACGTCCGAATATGCATGTTTTCCAGAATTCCTCTCAAAAGTACCTAAAATGACAAAAGGAACGATTTAGGGCAATATTTGATCACATTTATACGAATTAGGGCTTAAATGACCCCCTAAAAGCGTAACACTTTTCGTCTCATAAAATACCCTTACACTTGGGATTTGCTTGTCCTCAAGCAAATGAGCTTTTATTCCAATCAAAATATGAGTTAGGGGTCATTTAACACGAATATAGAAGTAATTACAACAAATAGTTATTAGACCCTAATCATTATAAGCACGAAAATCATACACTAGCACCTCACAAATAGTGTTTGGATTCTCACATCTCTCAAATGTCATAAAGTATATCTTTCATAAATGGAAACGGAAAATAACACTCACTACCTGTCATAGCAAATAGATTACCATAGTCTTGGGAGAGGATCAATTACTCCTCCACTAGGCGTAAGCACCTAAGATAAACTATCAAAGAGGTCTTTATAAAGGGTTGTAACGTAAGGTGTAGGGATATGATAACACGGTTTGGTTGGAATAAGGGGTATTTAGTGGTGGTAAGCTAATTATCATGATCAAATACATGCACTCTACATCGTTGCTTAAGTCAAGACTCGACTCAATCTTAAACTAAAAATGAAATAACAAAAACTAAAAAGAAACATAAAAGGAAACGGGATGGTAGTCTGTATGTTTTTCTTCTTCCTTTTTCATATTTTTTTGTATTTTTCTTGCTTTTTCGATTTTTTTTTTTTTTTTTCATACACTCTTGCCCTACCATCCAAAATAATACTTCATAGGGGAGTTGCATTCCCCTTACACTTGAATCTTTACATAACTTTACAATCACTATTCTAATGACTCGAATTAAGATAATCGAAAAACTTGGAGTACTTTTTTTAAAACATTTAGCACGTATGGGGGTAATAATGTTGCTCTTCCCCATTACTTCATTACACTAGTACTTTACCCATGAGTCCCAATCGTCCCAAAACAATATGTACAAGGATATGACTTAACTTAGCAACCATGTAATTGACCGGATAATTAACTAAGGGTTTAACAAATGTTTTCACAATAATGCACCAAAGGTGGGTGCATACAAGGTAGGCTAAGGCGATTTGGGTGTACATTTAGTGGGGTGTAAACAAATTCTCACTTTGAGTAAGATGCTCAAAGGTCGAAACGAAAGGATAGGCTCGGAGGGGTGTACTAGGGGTATCGTGTACCAAAAATGGATACAACGCAAAGGGTGTGGGAGAATTACTTGACCAATGAAGTCAATGTAATTATAACAAATATACGGGTGTAAAACAATGGGTTAATCCTAATGCCTCTTATCATGTAGTAAATCTTAACTACACGAATGTAGTCTCACTTGTGGATTTGAGATGGTCCTAACGCAAGTTCTAGAATCTAAATACTACCGGTACTCACATCATAGCACCAAAGATGGATGCTTTTCCTACCAATTCTAGGGGCGAACCTCACATATTTGGGGTGGAAAATTTTTTAGTGGTACGGTTTTGTGCTAGTCATACAATTTCCTATCCATGAGACGCTCATTAAGATCAAGGTTTCACTTCTAAATGTTGTAAAAAATTTTAAATTGGCGCTAAAATTGCCCTAACAAATATTTCTCTTGGTTTTATTACAAATTTACTATCAAACAAAGCAAAACATCAAGCGTAAGTATATTCTCAACGGTGCTTTCATTTACCCCCCTTACACTTAAACCGAACATTGTCCCCAATGTTCAAATAAAAGACGTAAAAGTAAATAAGATGAAAGAATGAAATCAAATACTCCCCTGAATCGTTTGTTGTGGATAGTGAGGTAACATGGTTAGATCTTCTTCCAAGAAAGACGAACGTTCAAAGCTTCCCTTCCAAAATAATAAACGTCTTCTTATCCAAAATAACCTGTTAACCTGAAAAAGATAAAGGCCAACCTCGCATAAAATCGGCGGTAAAATCTACATAACAGGATATAATGCTTGTGGAATGAATACTTTGCAGAATTCCTGGAGATTATAAGTTAAATAATTGACAAAACTTTTTAAGTTTCCGGAAAAATACAAAACTTTCAAAATTTGCAGAAAATTATAGCCTGACGCCGTCAGGTGTTAATCCTGACGCCGTCAAAAAGTTCTGACAGAATTCTCATGTTAAGTTTCCGGGAAAAATTCTGGAAAAACTAGATCTTACTTCCTGGAATTCCTGCAAAAATTCATTATGACTCGATACAAGCATTTGACTCAAACAAGTACTAATATGTATGTTAATTTACATTGTTATGATTCATGTTCATTTGTTCTTATAAACCGATTTTGATTTCCCTTACACTTAGCTTTTGTAAAATACCTTTATATGTAGTTAAGACGAAGTTAAAAACAAAATAAAGCATTTTCACAAGTTAGTTTGAAGCATGAATCAATAACAAGAAAAATAACTTACATACGGAAACAAATAAAATCAAACAAACAAACAAATAAACACACAAAGCTTGGGTTGCCTCCCAAGAAGCGCTTGTTTTTGTTCGAGTCACGAGCCTGACTCTACCCTTATTTAACGGATAAAGGGGAGGTTTTCCCAACACTTAAGATTAAGTGCGGGTGGAAGTAACGATACACACCATCTCGGTGGAGGTATGCCTCATGAGGAAAGAGTGGTGGATGAGTTATATACTCAAAGGGGTGTGCTCCATTCATCATAACCTTACCTAGTTCACTTTGGTCAATGGGTGAGATAAAGTTTTCTCCTAAAAAGGGATCATCTTCTATCAATTTCGAGAGACTCCTAGTTGGGAATCCATCTTGACCTAGTAAACCCGGTTTAAACCCATAATGTTTCTTGTGATCAATCATGAATGGGTGATATAAGTGTGTAAGGTCATGGTTGACTCCTATATTGGCTTCCATTCCACATGGTTTAGAGTCCACTACCTTCATCGTAAAACTACCCGTACTATATGGTTTGATGGGTGGATCGGGACCTATTTCAATTCCTAAATTTTCATCCAAGGATGGAAGATTAGGTAACGGTTTTGGTTGAGGCTCCGGTTCATCAAAACTAGGAACTTCCTTAGAACTAAGAGAAAGGTTGTGACTACAAGTATTCAAACCTATTTCATCTAGTTGTGTTTGGTCCAAAGATTCAACCTCTATTGGGGTTCCTATAGTCTCTTCTACTTCTTCCGGGTAGGTCACGGGTGGTGTGTGTGCCTCCAATGATGGTAGGACTTGTGGGGTACTTGGTGGGCTTGGGTTATTTACCTCGTCACTCCTCGTGTCAAGATCACCTATATTCTCATCATGTGTTTTAGTAGAACCTAACCCTAACATTTTCCCAAGTATCTCAAGTGCTTCTCTAGGCATCTCAACTTTTATATCCAAATCATAAGGATCATGACTGCTATATTCAAATTGCCAAAGAGATTCATCATCTGTTTCTTGAGATTCATCGTCATCGATCATAAAACCTAGGTCTTTTTGATCAATGTGATCATGCTCGGCTAGATCCTCCATCACATCAAGATCACCTAAGTGTTCACCCTGTATTATGGTAGTGCCTAACCATGACATGCAGCTAGGTGGCTCAACTCTAACCATCTCAGAATCTTGGTTTGATTCTAAGTTCATGTTCTCAGAAACTAGGTCATCTTGCTCATACAAATCCATCAATTCGTCGTACTTATCGGCCATGGTTAGGGAGCTTTCCACAACATTTATCCAACGGGTCTCACTAAAAGGAATTGATCCTGATAATGATTGTCTAATAGAAATCACACATGCACAGAATTCATCAAACCCATCTAACTTTACCCCCAAATCTTCACGGATGTCACTAAGAGTTCGCAAAAATTCATGGTAAGAAGCAAATCTATTGGTGAAATATAATTGTTCCTCTATTGGCAATGATCTAAATGGAATTTCATCCGCCATAGTGACAAATGAAAAGGGTTTTACAAACGAAGGGCACAAAGAAAAAGATAGACTAAAGAAAAACTAGAAAAATAAAAATAAAAATCTCACTAGAAAGGAATCTAGCGAGTAGACCTAATAAAATAAAAATTCTACCTAAACAATAACTATTCCCCGGCACGGCGCCAAAAACATGATGCGTGGTTTTGTGACCTTACAACAGGTTTTACCTCTCAAGGGATCTCAAGAGGCTTACAACCCCACCAGGCAGTGTACCTGACCGATGTAGTATAGGATAGTGGTAAGTACGGGGGATTGATCGTTCTCTCACAGGGAATAGTGTTCGTTAGGATAGAAAAACTACTCTAATAGGTCTAAGGGTGGAAGGAAGATTCTTTTTGTATTTTTATGCTTTATGGAAAGCAAGTAAAATCACGGTTTTGGAAGAAGGGCAGAATTAGTTGCTAGTCAACTAACCCAAGTTTACTACTTATGCAATTAAAATAAAATAAATATCTAAACTATTGTGGTTGTGAAAACAATATGGAGAAAAGTTGTATTTACTTAGATTTCCTTACTCCCTAACTATCTTTTACCGGTTAATTGATATGTATGTTACTTGTGTGGATGAAGGGTGTATTCCTAATAACTCATGGAGTGGCATACATATCTCTCCAATTCTATGAGCTCTTATCTCCCCCTATGCCATGCACGGCACAACCATAGGGGTTGTAAACAGTGGCTCATGCGTTAAATACTACCTTAATAGCCTAGTATGCCTTGGCTACATGTTTCCCAAGACGTTCAAGCACATTACCATAAAGGAGGTTGGCCAGTTTTCTTGAGCCTAACATTGATGGAACAATCATCCCAACAAACAACAACACACACCAATCAACCAATAATTAATAGTTAGGTTTCATTAGATCTAAGCAAACACAAGAAGAATTTAGCTACACATGTTAATTAAAAGACAAGCAAAAGATATAATCAACCAACACATAGACATATTGATTGAATTGAAGTGAAGACTTATCTTTAATTAAGCATGAGGGTTCCAAGGGTTGGAAACCCTAAAAAGTACAGGAAATTCGACTTTAGGGTTTGCCCTAAAAGTTCTCCACAAAGTTCCACTCTAATGAATGAAAATTAGAAAACTATATATAGATTTTACACTCTGACGGCGTCAGGTTATAAGGGCTGACGCCGTCAGCTCGCCGCCAATAAGTTTCTCGGATGGCCTAGATCCACTTCTGACACCGTCACCTTATAAACTCTTCTGGGCCGTCACTCTTTAACTTTACTCCTGACGGCCTACTTTTCCCAACACCTGACGGCGTCAGGTGTTAATTCCTCTGGCCCGTCATTTGAAAATTGGATTTCACTCTTTTGTCAAGACTTTCTGACGGCGTCACCTTGTGACTTATGACGCCGTCAGGTTATAAATCACCATCTTTTGAGACTTTGTCGTTTTCTTCACTTTTATGCTCCAAAAACGTCTGAATATGCATGTTTTCCAGAATTCCTCTCAAAAGTACCTAAAATGACAAAAGGAACGATTTAGGGCGATATTTGATCACATTTATACGAATTAGGGCTTAAATGACCCCCTAAAAGCGTAACACTTTTCGTCTCATCAATATTTTGTGATTATCGTGGATTATCGGGGATTATCAGGCATACATTATCAGTGACTCAATTGGGAGGATGCTTATCCTGTTGCTCGCGCATGCGACCTAATTGATGTCAATATCAGGCATGCATATCAGAGACTCAATTGGGAGGATGTTTATCCTGTTGCTCGCACATGCGACCTAATTGATGTCTATATTGGAGCGGGGGACACGTTCCGTCCCATTGGTTGCCTTTATCTTGTGTGATTACATGTTAGCTTATATGATAACTTTAATTATTCGTCCAGCTATATATATATTTATGATCACAGTGAACTGGTTGCCTTGAGAGTATATGTGTGTCTTAAACCTATGAATCTCACCAACATTATGTTGACGATTTAAGCATCATTTTCAGGTGAGCATTCTAAGGCCAAAGTTGAGGGCAACAATTAGGCGAGACTTAGTTGCATATGAAGACTTTATTTATGTTTGGATTTGACTTTATTTGAATCTGGTTGTGATACGTTTATGTTTGTTTTCATTTGGTACTTTCATATCTATTGAAGATACCTTTGGATTTTGATTTGGTTATTTTATCTTGGGGTATTGTTACAACACTTCGTGTTTGTATTTTGCTCTATTTATGTACATTGTAGTATTTCTCTATTTAGACACCATGTGTTATGATGATATCCATGAAGTTACATACTCGCGTTCCGCCTTGGCGAGGTGTGACATTAGGTCACGAGTTTATGAAACACAAGTATAGATTCTAGAGAGAGAGAGAGAGAGGGGGGGGTGGAAGGAACTATGTGTAAGAAAGATGACAAGTGAATAACCATAGAACCAACAACCTCAAATGAGGTTTTACATTGTTTATATAGGAGAGGAAGCTAGGGCTTCCTTCCTTTCTTATTCAAAACTAAAAGGCCTGGGCCCATGGGCTTACTTCATAAGCCTAGACATAATAACTAACATATAAGCCTTGATATTAAGCAACTTATTACATAAACTATGACCAACACTTTAGACGTGTTCCTAACAAGCCTCCATCATGTTCACTTCAACTTCATGATTGTTTTCTTCAAAGTCCATAAAAACATCAAAGTTTCCAATGGGGGAAAGATCATTGGGTCCCAGGGAATGTCCTTGCGTTATTTCTTCATTGTGAAGAAATTCTTCCAAATCGAACTCCTCTTGTTCCTATACCTGATTCACAACATAAACACTATCCTTTTGGGAGTAGATATTAGTTTGTTAGCGTTAAAAGCAATTACTTCCCCTCCTACTTCTAAGGTTCAATCTTTTTCCAAATACATCAACCTTAGCATGTGCGGTAGCTAACATAGGTCTTCCCAATATTATTAGGATTCTTTCGTCCTCAACAATTTTCAAAATGATAAAATCCACCGGGAAAACAAATTTATCGATTTTGAATAAAATATTTTCAATAACTCCCAATGGTGTTTGCATAGATTTGTCGGCCATTTCAATGTCCATTTTAATAGGTTTCATGTTCCCAACCCCTAAGCGTGTAAACATTGAATAAGGCATTATACTAATGATAGCCTCTAAATCTCCTAAGGCATTACTGATTTTGATATTACCTATCAAGCATGGTAGAGTAAAACTTCCAGGGTCTTTCTCTTTGGGAGATAACTCATTTCGTAGGATAGCTGAGCATCTTTCATTAAGTTTTACCGACTTCACTTCATCAAAGTTATTTTTTTCTTCAGTCAACACCTGCAAACATTTAGTATTGTTAGGTTCGTTTTTAATTGATTCAACTAAAGGTAGATTAATCGGAAGAGATTCAAATTCATTTAATAAGGATTGCTCCTTCACAAGTCTCCGTTTAACTTTTTCGAAGAACGTCTTTGGTTCTTTTGATTCCTTTTCCATTGACAAAACTTTAGTTTCCTCAATGGTTTACGTGTCTTTGAAATTAGCTTCAGCGTCCCTTCTCAAGCATTCCTTAACAGCATTAGTGCATTGCTCAATTTTTAATTCAAGATTTTTAATTCCAATATCATGAGCTTTGAGGGACGAAACCGTGCTTTCGAAAAACTGTTTGAGTGTTTCCTCCTCACGTTTTTATCTTTCAGTAGATTCGGCAATATATTTATATACCATTTCTTCTAAGCTATCAATCCCACTTTTGCCAACTAAGCTCTTAACTTCTTCCTTTCGATAATTATTTTCGGTTTCATTTCTCTCTATTCTTCTTTTCTCAAATTCAACCGCATAACCACCATCGTTCTTTTTAAAAGTATTCATGACTTTATGTTTGAAGTTATCTTTCGGTCCAAATCCTATTTCCAAGTGCCATTTATGACAATGCTCAGCTGTCCTTTGTATAGCTTGTAAAGCTTTGTCTGGAGTTAACCCAGAAATTGGTCTTTGAATCTAGAATATTGCGATTATAAGTATCCAGTCCCCTATAGAAAACAAAAATATTCATTTGCTTGTTTAGGTCATTTGTTGGACATCTATAGAGAAGCTCGTTATAACGTTCCCAAGCTTGGTAGAGTGTCTCTTCCTTTTCTTGCATAAACATGTATATTGCTCTTAGAGAGGCTGCCAGTTTAGTAGGTGGACAGAACTTTTGTATAAATGCTTTATGCAGAGTCTCCTAAGTTGTGTTAGATTCGAGAGGAAGTTGGTTAAACTATTTCCTTGCTGATCCAGATAGGGATATAGGAAAGACTTTTGTCATAAGCTCATATTGAGAGACATTTGGACTTCCAAAAATGCTAACAATATATAGAATTTCCTCCACATGTTCTTGTGCATCTTCTCCTTCTTGGTCACCAGAAAATTGTTTCAGGTTCTGATGTTACTCCACAGGTGTGGTTTTCATTAGTTCTACCCATATATTGTTCCATTGTAAGGGTATCAATGCTTGTTCCTTCGTTCAATTACGTATCTCAATCTGAATGCTCACAAAAAGAAAAAAGATTATGAATAGAAATGGGAGTGTTATTCCTTTTTGCGCGGAATTGCCTTTCAGGATTATCATATGGTGTTGCTAAAAATGGCTAAGCACTACGAGTAATGTATCTAGACATGATTAAAAATTAAAAACTTTAAATTTTTTTTAATAAAATCCTAAATAGCTCCCCGGCAGCGGCGCCAAAAACTTGATGCAGGATTTACCGACTAGGTTTTAATATTTGTAAATTGCTCGTCTACCTAAGGTCTACCTAATGCACTATCAGACAGTGTACCCGGTCGTGTATGGTGTAGCTAACGGTAAACCCGAGGTCGTCCCAAGAGCTATGCGTGCAGATATTTTTTTAAGTTAAGTGTCACTATTTTAAAAGGGGTTTTTAATGATTGAATAATTAATTAAACTAAAGGAAATGAAATAAAATAACAAAAAACAATTAAATAAGCGAAGGGAAGTCAGATGGGAGAAATGTGTTAACCTAATTACTACTCTTATTATTATCATGACAAGTTTTCTATCAATGCATCCTATCGTTTCATCTAGGGGTTCAAGTCGATAGACTCAGATGGTCAAATCGTCTATCCTATCTCACACCTTGCCCTATTCTGTAACCTAATGATTACAAGAGTTCGCTGGCAAATACAAGGTGCAAGAGTCATTACGTGCCTCTACTAACATAGAATAGTCTAACGGTATGCGGCCGATCGGAACTTACATCCCCCTTTATTCCTTAAGCAAGTCTGTTTGGTAGGTGGTCGTTCGTTGAAATTTCCACATGAATGGTGACAGTCCTATGGTCAATTCCTATCAGCAAAACACACCCTCATCCACTAGGGTCCTATGGTAAATTCTCCTAGCCTTAATAGAACTACCAAACATCATCACTACCGAAACAAAGGTGTCCTAAGACATACTAAGAAAGAATACAAATAAAACGATAATAAATGCGAGAACACTAAATCATGGTGATGCGAGGTAAACCAAGCGGTGAAGCTTGTAAACCACGGGTCGTAGTCCCAACGAGGGTTGAATGGATCTTAGTCGTTCAAAACCGTGAGTTATGTGATGTGAATGGGTTAAAAGATATGTTTTGGGTTTTGTTTACGCTACTAAACGTTATTTAAAACTTAATAAAAGTAAAACGTGAGTAAAGAAACTAAAATGAACGAGAAAAGAAAACATAAATGTAAAAAGAAATAAAAGAAAGAAATAAAAGAAATAAAGATTAAGTAAATAAAAGAAATGAAAATAAAATAATAGTGTAAAATGTTTTTTTTTTTAGATTTAAATGATAAAAGAAAAGTGAAGTAAATGTTTAAAAGAAAATAAAACAAGTGAAAATAAAAATAAGCTAAGTTAAAAAGATCAAAAGAAAATTTCGGCAGAGTTTCGTTTAGGGATTAACCAAACAAAACTCCACTCGATAAAACGATGGAGAAAATAAAAGTCTTATTCGACTTGTAAAAGAAATAAGAAAAGGGAGGAAGAAAACAAGACACGACTCAAAATAAAAATTAACTCAACACAAAAAAAAACTCAAACTCGCTAAGACTAGGACTCCAAACTCGCTAACCTTGTAAAACCATACTCGCTATAACTTTGGAACAATACTCGCTAACTTGAATAACAATACTCGCTAGGACCAAAAATGTCATACTCGCTGGAAAGTCATGACCATACTCGCTATAAATCTTTTGATACTCGCCAAACTAATGAACATACTCGCTAGACCCTAAGATTCATACTCGCTGGACTTTTAAAATTAAAACATACTCGCTAGAAAAAAATACAAACTCGCTAAACCCTAAAATAAAAATACTTGGACTTTAAAAACTTTTAACGTGACCACAAACTTTATAAAAAATAAATACAACTTGTTAAAACTTAATAAAAATAACGTTTAGACACAAAATAAGCGTATAAATAAGCAAATAAGCAACGACTTCTTTTGCAAGCCCTAACCCATAAGCTATTTTATGCAACTCAAATAAAAAACATGCAAAGGTGACAAGAAAATTTATAAAAGATTGTAAAGATTAAGAAAGAACTTGTAAAGATTAAGATAATAAAGATTAAATGACAATAAGTAAATTAAGACATAAAATTAAATTGACATAAATTTAAATGACAAGAAAATAAATGACAAGTAAAGTAAATGACATAAAATTAAAATGACATAATGAAAAACTAAAATGAAGACTTTAAAATAAAATGAAGACTAAAGACTAGCTTCAAAATGAAGCTTAAGGTGGGTATTTAAGGTTTCCATGGTAGATTCCTTTTACATCTAGCCCCCTTAACTCTATTTGTTCATGAAAGTAACACATAAACATTCATTACACTACTAAACGACTTCTAAAAAGTAAACTTAAGTCCTTGTAATCTTGAGGAATATGTTAACGAGTCTTCAAAAAGTCTTCAATGATATAAAAGTGACCACTTTCGATTAAGTATCTCTTTCATATTCACGAGCCTTTAAGTAATGAAAACATCGTCACGGGCTTTACTTGAGTAAATTTCATCGTTAACTCGGCTTCTTGACTCTTTTCCAAATCTCGTGCTCGTTTAGGGCTTTTTGGCTGGTTTTCATGCCATTTATGCAATATCCTTTCCTGCACAGTCATAAACACAAAAACACTATATCTTTGGCGTTTTATGTTAGTTTTTGGTCTTATACACGCTTAAACTAAGGTCAAAAGTATGTGTAAAATAGCACACATCACATGGCAATAACAATTTTATAATGAGGCTAACACCAAAGGTGTTTAGCCACTCATACTCGTAAATGCAGAAAAATAAATGTTTGACACAATAAATGTAAACGTAAATTCAATACAAATGGAATGAATGATAAAACTTATGATATTGGCAAGAATTCTTCCTTAGAAATGACTTGTATGCTAGTAGAACTTCGTTCTCCTTGCTCCCTAATCTCCTTCTAACTTCTGTGTGGTGAAAAGTGATGTTTAAAACTCGGAATTAGGGTTGGTATTTAATAGTGCCTGACTTTGCTACGGCGTAGCTCTAGGTTTGACTATGCCGTAGCCCTTATAATTGGCAACTACGCCGTAGCTTGATCATTGTCTACGGGCATACAAATCTTGTTGGCACTTCTACGGCGTAGTTATATTAGGAACTACGCCGTAACTTCATCAAGGATCACGGAAGTTCTTCACTGTGTAGAATGAGGACCTACGGCATAGCTTGAATGTTAGCTACATTTGTAGAAGTCTTGTAGGAGTAACTACGCCGTAGTCGAGATGTCTACTACACCGTAGGTCCTTGGTAATCGTTGACTGGTCTTTAGTAAGTGATACGACGTAGGTTGAGCATACCTCTATGCCGTAGTTAGTGTAGATTTTGCATACTTTAAATATTTTCATAAATAACCTTCCAATTCCGCGTCTTTTCATTCCTATGCTCATCTTTTTCCTGAAAACAGAGTATAAATAAATAAGAGTATATATCCTAGTAAAATAATACAAAAGATGAGTATAATAGGGGGAAATTAATACTAAAATATCGGTACTATTTGATGTTATCAATGCCCCAATCTTGCATGCCATAAATTTGTTGAGCTGATACTTGTGAGAATTGTAGATGAAGATGTGTGGTGAGTTGTTATAGGTGATAAAGTGTAGGGTCCTCCATGTAAATTGCTTGTGGTCTTGGAGCCATCATGGTCCTAAGAGGTGCATTGATTGTGAGTAAATGTAACAGCTGAATGAGTTGAGCTTGTGAGTTTACTGATAGAGATCAGGTTGTAGGTGAATGAACATCTTCAAAGGTGAAATTTGGCTTAATTTGGACTGAACCTATCATAGTGAATGTTGTGGTGTGTCTATTGGGTAAGTGTACAATAATTGGTGTGTTGCACTTTCTAAGGTTAGTCATGAGGGTTAAACAAGTACAGATAGGATCAGTTGCCCCACTATCTATTATCCAAATCTTTCTAGTACCAGAAATGAATGAAGCAATAAAGATGTATTTACCTGCCATGTGGGGAATATTGGCAGCTGTGAACTCCTTCAGTCATTGGTTCTGCATCATAAGTAGCACCTGGTTCAATTGATTCTGCAATTGGTCCATCTTGCAGTAAACATAAGGATCTGTGGAATTGTTGTTTGTTAAGCTTGTTGGAGTGCTTGACCTTGGTTGATTATCAGCATTAATTTCTTCATTTCCTATTGCCACATTCACTGACCTTCTGTTGCTTTGTTGAGTTCGTTGATATGGTGGAACATACCATGTAAAGGGTGACCAACAAGAAATCCAACGAGCTTATAACATTCATTCCTATAATGACCCTCCATACCACAATTGGTGCAAGCAATACCTCTCCTAAATGGTGCTTTCTTGAAGTTTGATGACTGACCAGTGGTGGAGTTGGGAGTGTTTGGTTTTGGTGATTGTTGACTATACTTGTTTTTGTAGGTGTTCAAAGCAATTGGGACTGACATTGGGCTAACTTTGGGTGTGTCTCTCTGCTTCTCTTCCTGCCTTAACATGCTATATAACTTTGAGACCTATGGTAAGGGTTGCATGAGTAGGATTTTTCCCATAACATTTGTGTAACTGTCATCAAGACCCATCAAGAATTGAATCAACCTCTTCCTTTGTTCTTTCCCCATTTGTTTTACCATTTTCACAGTCACATCTGCAAGTGCACATATAAGGTGCTTCTAGTGCATCCAACTCATCCCAAAGTCCTTTTAACTTGTGATAATACAATTCAAGCAGTGTGTTTGCCTTTTTCAATTGCACTATGTCATTTGATACCTGATAGATCTTATGCCCATCCAACTATGAATAGTGTTCATACAACTCATTCCACAATGCAGTTGTATAGTTAACAAAACTTACATTGTTCCCAATTTGCTATGACAAAGTATTCAAGATCCAAGAAATTATCATATCATCTTCCCTCTCCCACAAAAATCTAATTGGTGATTCAACCAGTGGTTCAACAAATTCTCCATTGATTAACTTAAATTTGTTCCTTGCATTAAGAGATATCATCATAGAACGCCTCTATGTACTGTAATTTTTAGAGCCTGTGAGTTTCTTTGAGATCAATACCAGACCAGGATGGTCATTTTGGTGAAAGAATAGGTGATGGTGAATGGAATCGATATCATCTGGATCGATTTGTTTTGTATGTGTGTTTGTGTTTGATGGTGATGATTGATCCAAGTTTGTCATGATGATTGAAGGTCGTTAATGTCAGAAAGTAGTTAGAAATGGTTGTTTGAAGGTTTTGCCGCCAAAATCCGTTATTTTGAATCTTGATTGATTATGGTGTTTTGATGTGATTTGAGTGATTAGATGATGTTATTGATGTTATTTGGAGTGTTTTTGATGAAATGTGATGGTTTTCAGTGGTTGTACGATAGTTTTGGTGGTTCAATGGTGGTGAGTGGTGGTTTATGGTAGTGAAAGGTTGTTAGAGATTACCGGAGTTTGTTATTGATGGTGGTTAGAGTTTGTTAGAGCGGATGATGCTCTGATACCATATTGAATTTAGTAAATGATGAATGAAATGTAATTTCCCATTACTGAAATGAATTAAGGGTTACAATATTTATACGCAATACAAGTGAAAGTCAAAGATAAAAGTCAAACTTGACTATAACTAAGCTACACAACTAGAACTACTGTTACATTGAACTACACTTAACAAGACTTCTCCTGTGAGTTATTTGCATCTTGTGGAAGCTGATCTTCTTGTAATGGACATTTGTAGCAGCTTGATCACAAGTTGATGGTTGAGCTGTTGCTTCTTTACTTACAAAAAAATCATAAGGAATCAAATGCTTGAAAGCTTTGAAACTCATTCGAGTAAGAATACTCAAATATTCCAAAAATTGCAAAAGCATAATCATATTTTGCTTGCACATATTACAAGTATCCTTTCCTTCGTGGAAAACCATAATTCGGACTTTCGGAAGAAACAAAGCTATGTGTGAATATTTATCAATATAATTGCACATATACTTTAATAAATAATTTGAAAAATTCTCTAGTCATAGGCTATAATAAATTTACAACACATGTAAATTTAATGCTAATTTACAAGGTATACTCGTTTTCACATGACTACAAACAATAAATGAATAACAATTGTAGAAAAGTAATTTCATGCTTAAAATCTTGAACATAAGGGATAAACAATCAATAGCAAGTAGCAATATGTTTTTTCAATTTAGAACTTATGCATTAGCCACTGCTACATTACACAACCACCAGTCCACCACTACCAATAATTTATTTATTTATGTATTCATTTTTTTCCTTCTCACTAACACAACTTTTCAATATAACCAATTACATTTATGTGCATACTAAATAATATGCGATCTTCCTTGTCAAGACCAAAATTCTTTTCAATTCAGTTATTCTTTCCAAAACCACAGTCAAAGAAACTCTCACAATAATATATAAAAAGTTTTTCAATAAAATTATTACATCTAAATCTGTTTATTGTATAACATTTTCGTACTTCAATGAGTTCTATTGTTCTTCTCTGATTTAAACACATGAGAAAAATCTGTTTTAAGTTTGTTGTATTGAGCGTCATGCATAATCAAAGTTGAAGCAATATAACAAGAAAATGTATAAATTGTAAAGCCATAACAAACCAGATTGTAGATGAAACCGAATGCAAGAACATGATTGAGGCACATTGTAACACCCCAACCCGACATGGATCCGGAGCGCTACAGTATGGCGATATATGAAAGCATACAAAGCATACAACGCAAGCGGAAGACTTAAAACAACAGGTTACAATGAAAAAATCTGAAAGTACAAAGGAATACTAAAACTATAAAAGAAAAGAGAGTACAAACTAAACAAGGTCTAAACTAATCCAAGTCCAAAACTAATCCAGATGCAATGGGCTTCTAATCATCGGGTAGTCCACTAACGCTCCTATGCACTCTTCACCCAAACCCAGCTTCAAACCTAAAACCTGCCGCAGGAAAAGAAATGCGGCTGAGCTTAAAAAGCCCAGTGAACAGATATATAACAAAGTAAACGGATAAACGAGACGTGTATAAGTATAAGAAAAGGAAATCATAAGTTTCGGCTGAAAGGAATATCATCTGTCAAATGCATAAGAGATTAACATACCACTGAACGAATATCATAAGTCAAAGGGAAACGAAGTATCAACGATATATCACATAAGCATAATCAAAAGAAAAGGTAATGAGTACGTATCAACAAAGAAGCGTCTAAACAAGGTACTTGAATAGAAAAACGAACATAGGAAGCCATGAGCCGACCTACCGAGGTACTCGATAGATCTCGAAATCACATAATCACATATCTATCACATCAAAGGAGTACGGAGAGGAAAGACCCCTCGGTACCGCATGGAGTAGCTAGCTCCCAAAGGAATGGGGTACAGTGCACGTACCGCCATCACAATCAAAACGAAACAAAGCCTAGGATGCATCCATACGCCCCCTGCAAAACAAAATCATATATGTACCCTGCTCGCATGACAGGTATACACACATATCAAAATGGCCACATATTATATCATATCAAAAGGGGACGCCGCGGATCAATCACACCTCCACGGGGAGTGTCATGTCATCGGTGCCTTAATGACACGGCCATGGTACCTCCATGACTATTTAGTAAACTCGGGCATACGAAACGAAACAAAGCATATCATATCATATAGCATATCAAATGAATCATATCCAGGGATCATGTCAAACGAATCATATCAAAGTTATCATACCAACGAATCATATCAAAGGGATCCTAGCAAAGGATCGCATCAACAAAATATATCAAAGGATCAGAATCAAACGAATCATGGCAAAGGATCATAATCAAAGCAAACGAATCAAAGATCAAGGATCGAAAAGTCATGAGATCAGAACCCTTACTGAGAAAGGGTAGAATATCTGTACCTTAAACCGCCAATGAAACCAATACACAAGAATAGAAAGTCACTCCTTCTTTAGCGCATCTACACGAATTAATGATCGGCTAATTATTAATAGCTTGTTTTAAATCAAATTACTCATTTTAGTCGGCTTTCCATTTTAGTAACTTTCTATTTATATTAGCTTTCCAAAAATAGCAACTTTCCACAAATAGTAAGTTTTTCAAATTAGTAAGTTTCTCGAATTAACAAGATTAATCATTTATGATTACTATTAATAATTAATTAGGTTAAATTACTCAAAATGAACATTATAAAAGATTAGGATTAATTACGACAATTTAGTAAAGTTTAGGGTCAAAATATAAATTATCAAAAATTAAATATTAAAATGTCAAATAAAATTATTCTAATGTTTATACTATAATTTTATATCAAAATGATAATTTTAGACCCCCGCATTTTATAATATATATAAACGTATTCTCATCATTAATTTAGACCGCGACGACCCAAAATATTATTATCACGCTTAGAAACATATACGCCCCATGTTCATTTATTTATGTTTTAAACCAAATCTTGGTGCATGTATTAGAGATTAGAAAACTCATTTAAATGACCAAATATATGAGTGTGCATGACTACAAATAAGAAAAAAAGAACAGAAACAAGAATAGATAGACAAATGTTTTATTTAGTTTTCATCATATTCTGTTATACCCTTTATCCTTTTATTTTCGATTCAAAACAATAGAGAAACCATGCGTGCAATCTTTTATCTTTTGTTTGGCTCGTTAATATCAGTACACGAGTATTTCTAGATCGAACAAATTACAAGTCAACACGGAAACATATCTAAGTCGAATACTAAATAGAGGCTGATTACATATGGTTCCAATCGTTATATTATGTGCATCTCTTCTATCATTTCACGTAAAGATTTAAATGTATGACATGCATGGTTTACGCAATCCGATTCTTATTTTTCATGCAATATTCAGATTTGTATAACATGTATGACTTATACCTGAGTCATTATGTGGTAATATCTTTTTCTTTTATAACATGTCATAATTATGTCACTAAGATTACTTAACTACGGAGTAATATTCATGCTCAGTGTATGATCTTGATATTTTTACATTTGAATGATATGTCAAATATTAATAAGATAGAAGCTTGCGACAACAAAGTAAAACATGAATCTGACTATAGAATTTACCTTCGAGCTAAACGAGTATAGATCAAAACCGAAGCCAAAATACCAACACCACCCGAGTAAGACAACCAACTCGAACACAAGTTTTGACAGCCATGATCGAACCCTATGTACGAAACGAAACCAAGCTCGAACAAGAACCCTTCGAACAAAAACGTTCCACAATCAAGCCTCCCTCCTTTAATAAGTTTGTCGACTTCTTGTCGTGGCAGCAATAATAATGAAACTAAACCAAGAAATCCTGGACCTATCACCACACCAAAACCTGGTACAATTGCCGCACCAAAAACACCATTGTTTGCTTCACACTATTGAGACCAAGATCACCAACACTCCTTGTTTCTCTCCTCTAGTCGGCTGAGTATGTGTGTATAATATTTAGATGATACTGTATTGAATGAGGAGGGAATAGTCGTATATATTATGGGATGCGTTATGAAAGAAAACGCGTTTCACATATATGGTAAGGATTCATGGACCGTATTTAACTCTTTGATTGGAATATATGATGTGTATTGTAACTGCATCTTGGCCTTATCTCTTAATCTTTAACATATCATATATATAGAGGTGAGTTATTTTAGAAACTAAGTTTTTCTTACAAACTGAGGGACAAATCCCCACAATCCATCTAGTTTGATCTAATGGTAGGGATTAACCTAAGATTTAATAGAGCAACCTAAGTCCATGTTTTTTTTTCTTGTCTTTTTGTCTTTTTTATTTATTCAATTCTTTTCTTCTTTCTTTACTACTCACGTATTTCATTTTTTTTTCCTTTTTTTTCCAATTGATGTTTTTTCCTTTTTTTCCTTTTTTTTTTTTTTTTTT
>LBNU01030376.1:185301-201951 GCA_014162995.1 Artemisia annua
GTTCTTAGTTCTTAACAATCTCCCCAGATAGAATGGGTGTTCATTGTTCTTTGTCGTTGATGTGATAGTGATCAATCTGATGTAGTAATCTGCCATTCGTCACCTTCTTTGACTTCAGTGGATCTGCATCATTCCGACATGCTCATACATCTTAGACGGTTGAAACTTTCATAAGTGAGGAGCTCTCTTTTCATAAGTGAAGATTCTTTGTGTAGACGTAGGTTCCTTCTTTAGACGGTGTGTTGCACTTAAGATCGTTTGTCTTTATCACTTTGTAGATTCTTTTGGCATGGAATCTACCTTTGGCATTTATGATGCTTCGATCTTTCATGAGAGCTTTCTGAGATGTAAGTATGAGCATGTGGAAGCTGGTGTTCAGCATGGTTGTTGTACCTGAAATGAAACAGTTAGCAATAAAACATCTGGTACTTACAGGTTTGGAGTTAGAATTTTTCAACAGCATAGTGTGAAGACTCCTTCTAATCCTTGCCAAGGCCGTTCCTAATCGGATACCCCCTAGAGGGCTTACACAGACATGCATACGCACACCCACGATTAGGTGAGTCGCTGGAGATCACCCCACGAGTGTAGACCGTTTGAAACCATCGAACACACTAAGCATAATCCACAAGGAATCACCAAAGTGACCTGCTGTCAGGGCTGTTTGATGTTGACCCTGGCAGGATTTCCGTTCAATCATTCGAGAAATACCTAAGTAAATCCCTCATAAATGTTCAAGGCAGATTGCTAAGATCTGCGAAGGACTCGATAATTTACACTTAGTGTCCAATGATGCAAGACACTTAGGGTAGAAGATTTGTGTGTTCCTAAGAGATCTTTTATGTTATCTCGTGGCTCTAGACTCGATAAGTGCACATTTGGTTTCCTATGCGGAGGCATGGAGCAGAGGGCCTCCTGTTTCAATATCAAACATCTCTAATAGACGATCGATAGATTACACTGGTTCCCCGTGAGAATGAAACAAACATCTTTTGAGAGATGCCTGAGTGGCTAAGAAGGTTTAGGTGCATTGCGTCACTGGGTTCATGACGTCTTTTATCTTCAATACCGGTGACGCCTTAGCAACGACCAGTAGCATATGAATTGAACCCGGTGTATGACCTATGGTTGATAAAATGGAGAGCTATTTCTTTTCACCCTTTTCATTTATTTTCTTTTTAATTCTTCAACCCCTTCTTTCTCCTTTCATTCTTTTCTCCTTTTGTTATATCATACCTAAGGACTTCTAATTTCTAACTATTGGTGATGTCCTTGGGTAGATCCCTCCGGTTTAGGCGGATCATAGGACGGTTTTTCCTATCCTTAGTCACCTTGTAACTCCATAACTATCCTATTGATGCCTTTAAACCAAATCATTGAAAATCTCTCAAAGTGTGTAAGAGTGTAAAACTTTTTGTTAACACTTTGAGGTTTTGGATTTTATATGAAATACTCCCCCTCAACATATGCTCATGATTATTTTCAGAAATTTGCATATGTGGAAAGAGTTGGCACTTTTTGAATTGATCCACTCTTAATAGTCATGTACCCGAGGGACACGTTTACGTTGCTTAGTTAAAGGGATGCATTATCAGCTTTTAGGTGATAACTAGCCCTAATAACTAACTTGATGTTGTTAACATTCCTAAAAGGAAGTTAGACCCGTCAAAGTAAACAACTAGAAAGAGTTTCTCGAAACGGTACTTTCTAATCGGATAAATCCTTTCGAATTCAGACATTTGTTGTTTCGTCAATTCGTGGGTCAATTCTGAGTCGAGCTCGTACGAGATAAGACTTTTTGACATCATATTTTAATCACTTTCTTTTTCTCCCCCTCAAAAATAGCATATCAAATGTTGTTTTTGTAAACGGTTTTGATTAAAATATGCCTTTTTGAGTCTTATGGGGAGAGATCAACAAGATTTGAAGATTTAAGAACGATGTTTTGATTCAAGTACTCCCCCTCAACAAGTGATTACTTATTGAGGTGTAATACTTGTCTTTTGAGCAGATTTGAAAAATACTGAAAGGTTTGATTAAATCTACTCAAAAGTAAGAAGCTTTCGCTCCTTATATTAGGATTGTGGCACTGATGCGTACCACAGGGTCCTTTCATTACAAAGTGCGGGTTGTACACTGTTATGTGTGCACAAGCCTTAATAATTACAAATCAAACAATATTAGAAACATATTGAAATTTTTGTACCAGAAGTATGGGAGCGGAGCTAAGCATCGAAGACTGTGAACTTTGGATCAGGTCGGCGAAATGTCAAGACCGGAAACGATGGTCGAACACCAATATAGCTTTCCAACCTTCTGATCTGTTGTCGTCGATATAGCCTTTCTTCAATCGTATGGACAAAGTTTCTGATCATTCGGTGTCCATTAGCTTTCCACCTCGTTGGTCTTCCCTCTTTCAGCCTTTTCTTTTCATCCTCCAAACTTTCTGCTAGCCCATTACGAACTCCTTGAAGTGTGACATCACAAAACTTAGGAATCTCATCGAACCGCATGAAATGAATATTGTTTTTGCTGTTGAGGTATGTGATTCCAAATGCCGGTTGTTGTACGAGAGAGTATTGTGACATCCCAGTGATTTCAGGAATCAGGAGTTGTGGTTCAGTAAGGTTGATGGTGTTCTGATAACTTTCTACTCCCATCTGAAGATCTTCCACCCTTTCTTGAACAATTAATCGTCTGATGTGAAGTAGGAGAGATGCGATGAAGTTGTACTGTGTGTCTTGTTCAAAGTTGAGTAGTTTTCCTTGAACTTTCAGTAGATACATATCTTCAATGTCGTTCAGGTTCAAATCAGGGAAGTCTACTTCACAAAATGTCACAATTCGCAATTTCAGGTCACTTTCCAAAGCCTTAACATTTTCCATTCACAGAATTTTAATTCATCATTTCACGTAAACAGGGTTTACGGATATTCATTTGACAAGACCGGGTAGGGTAAGTCACAGTTTTCATGAGATATCAACCATATTGCATTTCACAGACTAAGGCTACTCTACATTTCATCATAACATCATTTGCATTCTATTCCACTCGTAGGATTTATAATTTCAAGTTACGTATATTTATTTTCTTTAAATAAATATAAACATATGATTATAGTTTTTAATCAATGTACCAAACCTATTCCACTAAGAGCACTAATATTTTTATATATTAGTCACAATTCCATTAAGTTTATTAAAATATATTTATTTTATATTTTGGAGGTTACCAAAGATTAAACTTATACTTGTACATTTATACAACAAGAATTGTACCAACAAAGCAATATCTATCAAAATACCCAATGTTTACAAAAATTATATTTTTATAATTTTTACAACTTTATTATATCCCGGTTAGTCACGTTATATTTTGTTTTTAATTAACCTGGTACCCGATAACGCTAAAAATACAAAACTATACACTAAACGGTACCCCGTAAAACAAATATTGTACAAAATCTACACATAAACCTTCCACCTCTTGATGTGGCCGGTTTCTAAGGTGTCAAAAGACACTTGTCTTTCCACTAATCAACATATATAAGTCCTAATCTTACCAAACTTTCTCATACATGCAAAATTTTAAAAATCTAGATAGAAGAAAAATTATTTTTCCTCTTCTACTCTTTGAAGTCCACGGCCAAAACAAGAAACAAGAAGAAACACCAAGATTTTTCAAGACCAAGTTTATTTTCTAAGAGCTAGTGTTAATCTATTACAAGGTTTTGCAATATAAACCTATGGATTGTTAGGTTTTTCTACCTAAAAGTTATAAGGTTTTCAAGTAAGTACATCACCAATTTTTATAAATCCTACCACAATTTCCTTGCTAGGTCTATGTACAATTACCATTTTTGAACTTGCATGGAAAGTCTATACCACAAAACTTAAATTTCCATCATTTTATGTGTAAAATGAATTTCATATGAAACATTGGAGAAATGGTTGAAATGGTGATGTTAGGGAACCCATGACACCTTGAGAAGGTGTATGGTAGATTAAGGGATGAGTTGATGTTGTTAGTAGTGGATTTGGACATGTACAAACTAGGTAAAATCATTTTTGGAACCATATGTTAACCTTCTGTCCCTATTTTAAACATTGGAAAAATTCAGTGAGCTTTGGTAAATTTTGGACTCAATACATAGAAAATACATCCTTAGATGAAACTATGGCCTTTTGAATCGCTAAAAACGGATTTATAACGAAGAAGTTATGCCAAAAACAAAATGCTACTAGACTTATACATTTTCCGGAAATTGTTTGCTGATGTACGAATTTACTTGGTCAAAAACGAGCCTTAGACCTTTTCAAAACTTGCCAAACTATTGAAAATATGTTAGTATACCTTTTTACCTTTTCGGGGATATAAAGAACTTGAAAATCGGCCTTATAACGAATTAGTTATGATTTTTCGAAAGTTATTATTTTCACTAATAGACCACCAGCACTTTACTCAGAAATTTTCTAAGTATACCCAGAAACACCCATGTTGAGAGCTATTTTCCCGTCAATTGACTCAGTTCTGGAGTTTTGGACTCCAAGGAACAAAAGTTAGAGCACCTGGCCTAGTTTTCAAATCAAAAAGCCGTTTGTCATTTGGACTTAAAATGAGTAATCTACAGCTATCCAAACATTCATAAAAACTGCCCAGAAATGGCAGTTTTAGCCTAAAAACACCATACTTTTCGACCATTTATCATAAAATCTAGACACTTTGAGCAAAACTTCACTCCTGAACATATTTAGGCTTGGTGCTAAGCTTTCCAAAAATACCAATTTTATTTCCTAACTCTCAATATTCACTGATTTACAACTAGTTTTCCGAAGCCATTTTTAACCGTATTTCAAAAATTACTAAGTGTTATACTTTACGTCTAAAACCTATATTTCACTATTATTCACTATATAACTATTGTATAACATTATTAGACTATATGAACATGTAATATTCATTATGACCTTATACGAAGATATAAATTATATTTTCGACAACAATACATATTTTGAATACAAAACGAGTGGTATAGATTATAAGTGCAAGTGCATACATGAACCCATTTCATAATCTAAATTAGATTACATGCATTCATTTTAGGTTGCGGCTAGGAGTTGCACCTCATTTTCTTCAGTTCATACATTACCGATTGTACCATTCCTTGAGGTGAGTTTTCATAGCCCCGTTTACATTTTTATTGTTTTCAAATCCCACGGGGGAGAATACATTGCACCATTTTTCATACGAGCCTAAGTATCAAATCCATATACATTACTTAAGTTACCACATTGCCATGTTTTAAGTCCCCTATTATCATGAACCGTTAATTGTATTTAAGCGAGAGTGAGTGGATAGATCTATTGAGGGTGACGCCTCCATCCGTGTTGGGGTTACCAACAGTCAAACGGATGCATTTCATTTGATCATTGTTAGAGTGTCTGGCAAAACACTCTGGAGGGGCATTACCTACAGTCTAGCTTCGGGGTCATGAGCTTAAGAGATAATGTACAATTTTATCAATTATGTGACAGTTTGTCATTCCATTATGTGACAGTTTGTCATTCCATTTTGTGACAGTTCGTCATTCACTTATACTTATGGTTATCGTACAACATTCATTTTCATAAACCTATGATTTCTCACCAACATTATTGTTGACCGTTTTAGCAATGTATTTTCAGGTTACTAAGATAACAACATGTGACTTGCATATGGACCATCATGGAGTCGAGGAGTCGACGCATCTCACTGTTTACTTCAATGCACTTATGAACCGTTTGATCTTGTCATTTTTATTTTCAATAAATGTGTAAAACCATTTGGGACCCATGTTGTAAACTTTTATGTTTTTAATAAAATGATCAAACGTTGTATTTACAAAACGACACTTTAGGTCGTTCAATGTAACCTTGTATGAGATGCCATGTTCGTTACACCCAGGTATTCCATTCCGCTGCCATATAACAGGTATTTTCAGGGTGTGACACAAAACTTTTACTTCTTCTCGTCTGTTCTCTTGACGATTATTTCTTTCATGAAGGCGTAGTTGAATTTCTTCTCTTCCAAGATCTCCAATACAGCAACAATACGCTGTGAGTTCTTCACATTTCACTCGACTTTAGATGAAGTCTGTGTGTATAGCCGAGCCTTCGCCTTTCAGGCCAATGTTGAATTCCCAGAAGAGCGTCTTTGTTGTATTCGACAACTGATTTGCAGTAGATTGGTGTAAGCTCTTCAATGTCTGGCAATTCATATCAGGCAGCTGGAATAGACAGTGTGAGTGAAGATGCATATCGCTCCTTGGAGGTCTCATGGGCAGTCTAGAGGTATTGAAAGTCATTATTGAAGAAGCGTTTGAATGGGATCTTTGGTTTTTCTGGAAAGCCAAGTAGTGGTAGAGGTTTTGTCTAGTCGGTGAAGTAGGGTTTCTTCGTTTCAGTATCGACATTAGATTCAGGGTTAAGCAAGTCGAACGAGCCAGATAGTGCACAGGCTATGTTCTCCATGTGGTAGTCCAATTCAATCTTGTTTCCTGATCTTTTCTTGAGGAAATCCATGGCTTCACGATTGATCCACTTTAGCTCAGACTTTGACAACCTTTCAACTTGAAGGCCCGACATAATACTCTGAGTCATCTGCAAAGTATTACCCGGTAGTGGTTCGTCAGCCTCAAGTGGTGGTTGTGCTTTGATCATTGTAGTCAGCCAATCAGAGTCACGAGCTTCGTCCACATTAAGCCAAGAGAATTGAGTTGTCTGTTGTTTCTGCTTCTTAGTCCTTGAAGACCTTTTCTTCTCTTTAGTTTTGGTAGTGTCAGATGGACCGGCTTGAAATGAAGGAATTTCTGATTCAGGTATCGCTGTTTCGTTTCCTTCCTGAGTATCTAGCTGTTGAAGCTCGAAGGGTTCCTCTGATTGCTTTGGTGCTGACCTGGATGCTGGAGTTCTTTGTCTGGAAGGAGGAGCCTTAGAGGTCTTGCGGGGCTGGTGAGATGAAGATGGTTTGTCTGACTTCCTTGATTTCTTGCTTTTCGGATCAGAGTCAGGGTCATCATCTTGCCTGGGTCGTTTGTGTTGTCCAGCATCCACTTTGCAAGATTCCTTTGAGGCAATAGCTTGAAGAGCCTCAAACATTGTTGCTTCATCAGGTGTTTTCTGCTCCTTGTTCCTCAATTTTGCAGCTAACAAGTCTCGAAGTTGTTCGATAGGAAGTTGTTCGGGTGTTGGTGGAGGCTTGTCAGTTTGGAGGTAGAATGGAGTAGATTGAAGCATTCTTTCAATGGTTTGTTTGATTCTGTTGTTCAACGTTGTGTGAATCGGCTCAATAAGTGAAGACACAGCCGGCTTGACAGTTGCAGCGAGATTTTCATTCAGATATTCAGTTGTGTAATTCCGGATCATCTCGTCCATGTCAGCTTGTAGTAGCTTGTTAGCCAGCTCACTATTATCCTGGAGATCTTTGACTTGTGATGTCAAAGTCTTGACCTGTTTGGAGAGCTTTCGAACTTGGTCCTTTAGATCTCCGGATGGCTGTTGTGTCTGTTTCCTCTTCTTCCTTGCTAGATCTAGAGCTTTCTTGATCCGCTTTGATGCTGTCAAAGCTGCTTTGCCTTCCTTCTTCTTCTTGTCTGATTTGTCTTTGCGTGTTTTCTTTGCTGGTGGTGGTGGTGAGTAATGTGATGATGAAGATGAAGATGACTTGTGCTCGGGTTCTGATGGAGGAGGTGAGGCATCCCTTGGAGGTGAGTGCGGAGGACTATTGATGAGTTCATCAGTGTCGAAGTGTTCTTCTTCTTGATTGAGTCCACGAAGCAATCTATCCGTCTCTTCTTTAGCTTTCCTCTGTATTTCCTCCTTCTTCTTAAGTTCGTCTTCAATCTGAACTTGAGCAACAAATTCTGGAGTGATGAGCTCAGTTTGTTCTTTTACAACATCTTCCTGTGTAGCTTCCATCATTATTGTGTCATGTTGTACGGTTTCGGTTTGTGGAGCTACAGTGCTGCTTGAGCCAACCTCGAGTTCTTGAAGATTGAACGGTGTCAGATGAGGTTGTGGATGTTGAAGATTTAGAAGCATAGATTCCCTGAGGTCTTTCTCCCCCTGCTTCTTTTCAGCCCTGGTGTCGACGATGATACTTTTGAGCTTCCGCTTGTCAACCAGTGGCTCAGAAGTTGGTTCATCTTCTGCTTCTTCATCATGTGCAGCATCACTTGGTTCATTAATGGCAATTCCCGTGCCTTTTCTTTGTTCTTTCTCTGCAGTTTCCTTGCTCAATTGTTTAGTCAGTGCAAGCCCTGGAAACTCTTCTTCTTCATCAAGTTTTTCTTCTTGGTCATCTGGAGCCCTTGACCTTCTTACATAGTCTGCTTCGTCATCAGATTCGGTGCCGAACTCAGAGTCAGTTTCCATTTCGGATGATGAAGCTGACGGTTCATCCCGAGGAATCTGCTTGGGTGCAGCTTTCCTTTTTGGTCTGGTGGGTGGCTTTTGAGCAGGCTTTGGTGGTTTGGAGGTTGTAGTACTGCTCGAGATACCAGATTTGGCACCCCTTCTGCTTCGAGTACGAACAATAGAAGCTGGTTCATCTTCTTTCTCCGTGACACCAACTTTCTCTTCCCTGAATGCTTTGTCGTAAATCTTGAAATTCTGAGTCTTTCTGATCTCATCATCTAAGAAGTGATCTGGAATTCTCATGCCTTTGGTTCTTGGAGTAAACCTGATAGATTTGACAAAGGAGATCTTTGGATCTTCATTCATTGCTTCTCTTGGTTCAGTCCTGTCTAGCAACCTCTTGAGGAATTCTGGTGTCTTCTCAATCAAGTATGCTATAAGTAGTTTGGTGAATCTGATGAAGGGTATCACTGTTCTATCACGATCTGTGTGAATGTGATGAAGCAAATCCCTCATTATTGGTGCTGCAAAGTTGATCGGAGTCATAGTCATCATTCCCCAAAATACTTGCATGTGTTCCAGCCTCGGATGCTCATGACCACTCCTTCTTCCTGAAATGGATCTGACAATCAGCATGTAGAAGGTTCTCCATGGTTGAGGCAGATATTTGACATTGAACTTTGACAGGAGTGTGAGTGATTCATTGTCAGGAATGTCATATCCAAGATCAATGAAGTAGTCCAGGATTTCCAGTTCAGACAGCATGGGATGATATTCATCATAAGTTGGTAGCATGAGTGCTGCACGAAGAGTATCGTAATCAATGTTGTATTCTTTGCGTTCCAGCTTGACAGTGAAAGATCTGTCGTCCAAGTTGGCCTTAGCAGAATGCCAGAACTGATGGATGTAGAAGGTTGGTACTGATGCTGATTTGGTGAGCAGTGGCTTGCATGGATGAGCCAGAAGAATATTCTTAACAATCTTGCATGTGTCATCTGGTATGCTCAGTTTGTTGAAGTCGATGCGAAGATTGTTCTGGTCAAACTTGACGTTGTAGTCTGAAGGGAGGAATTCACCAAGTGTAAGTAGTGGGAGGTTCTGTTGTTGTGGAGCTGATTCAGATTGTTGAGCCATTTGTGTTCTGAAAGTGTCATGTCATGAAATCAAACATCCAGATACGTTAGTTATTAGTCCGAGTTCACGTTTGATATTCAAAGACATATTTGATGCAATCATGGTTTTTAGTTAATTAACGTGTGATTAGTGACGGTATTATTATTTAACATGTAACATAGATGATTACAGCATATAAGTTATATGGTGACATGTTAATTAACACTACACAATCACAAGTAAACTAACGTTCTCACAATATACATATACATGAGAATTCATTCATGATACAAGTTTTCGAAATTTTACAAACATATGAATACTCAATAAGTATGATGTACATGATCTCGATAATATGTCCAACAAAGTTTTCGAAAGCTATCACAAACAAAGATCTCGAAAGTTTTGTGGACTAAAAGATTTCAAAAAATTTCCAAGGAAAGATTTCGAAAAAATTACTGTTCACAAAAGATTTCGATAACTTCATAGTAAAAGATTTCGAAAAACTTCTGTTCACATTTTCTCGATAATGTCTGAAAAGATCTCGAAATTATGTTTTCTCGAAAACTTTAATGAGATATTTCGAAATCTTCCAAGATTTTCTCGAAAGAGAAAAGATCTCGAAAATTTTGAAAGATCTCGAAAAAGTTTTTGAGAAAAGATTTCGAAAAATTTTCTCGAAAAATTCTTATACAAGAATTTTTCGAAATCTTTGAAGTCGTACGTTTTTGTGAGAATTTCTTGTATCTTTTGAATGAAGCCTGTATTTAGATTGATAAACAACAGTTAGAATCACAAATAGGCAACTCATAAAAGATTTCGAAAGACAACGAGACATGAAATTATCTAGAACTTTATTCACGAGAAATCATGAAGTGAAAACACACAATAACATCAATTAACACTTATTAGAACACATCTAGACAGTTTAATTAGGCCCTAGAACACACAAACGAAAAGCCCTAAATTTCAACATGAACCCTAATTTATCTAGATCATGCATACTGATGTTATGGTACAATTAACTAGCATAGGCATGTTCTAAACACATAAACAAGTAAATCCCACCAATAATATCAACAAAAACATTACACATTCATAAAAACCCAAATCGGCTTAAACCCTAGATTTCGAAATCTATCCTAACGTGTAAACTGTTGTAATTAGGTAATAGGGACATGATTATATGACGTTTAAACACAAAAGCCCTATGATTTCTAAACCTAAAACACATTTATACGCAAAGAACGAAATTATCGAAAACCCTAGTTCTTAGAATTCAAATTACACGAAATTTAGCCATCTAAAATCTAATTGTTTGAAAACCATATCTTAGAATAAGCTAACTAACGTGAATTCACTTACAGTTTTGAGATCAAGAACGTAGATTAAGGGTTTGATTTTGAGCCGTGAGATGAAAGAGGTTGTGTTTGTTTTTGTTTTTTGAATTTGTGACGGGGGGTGTTTGTTTTTGTGAATTATAAGAAACTTTCACAACTTGGCAATTTTAGTCCCTTGACTACTAACTTAACCATATAACATGTCCTAATTATTTAATTTAACGGTTAAACATAACGACAGTTAATGATAAGCTAATAAAGAAATAAAAGTGAAGAAAGAAATGATACGAGGTAACCTTTCACGTTCCACCATTGCAAAGAAACATCATAACATCAAAGAAATATGCAAGTACACATGTTTGCACAAGATTTCGAATTTTGAAGAACATTTTCTCCCCCTCAACACTTGGTGTGAAAATATTGAAATTTTGATAAACCAAAGTGTTGACGAAGATTGTGTACGAGCATTTTAAAAAACATAAGAAATTGTAAAATCTTTTTGGATTTTTTGATTTTTTTTTTTGATTTTTGTATTTTGTTTTTGTAAATATTTACAAAGATAGTTTTGGTATTTGACTCGGTTAATTGTTTTCAAGAAAAGATTTAAGATCATCCGGAGTCAAACACCGCATACCAATCGGGTGAACTAGTTCAGTAAACCTTCCCGGGGGTAGTGGTTTTGTGAACAAGTCTGCCAGTTGGTATTCTGTACCCACAAAATATAACTCAATTGTACCCTTTTCAACATGCTCCTTGATGAAGTGATAACGGAGATCGATGTGCTTAGACTTAGAATGCAGAACCGTGTTGCACGAGATTGCTATCGCACTTTTCGAGTCACAGTACATCGGAATCTTGTTGAATAAGTAACTGTAGTCCATTAGTTGTGTACGCATCCAAATGACTTATGCACAGCAGGCAGACATGGCAACATATTCAGCTTCTGTTGACGATAGTGATGTGCAATCCTACTTCTTTGATTGCCAAGACACGAGTTTATCTCCTAGAAACTGCAAACCACCAAAAGTACTTTTGCGTGTATCCATACACCCTGCATGATCAGCATCTGAAAAAGCTATTAGTTCAAAACCGGAATCCTTCGGATACCAGATCCCCAAATTAATGGTTCCCTTTACGTATCGAAGGATTCTCTTAGCCTCATTGAGGTGACGTTCAGTTGGACTGGACTGATAGCGAGAGCACATAAATACAGCAAATACAATATCCGGTCTACTAGCGGTGAGATACATCAGTGACCCAATAATACTGCGGTACTTTGTGGGGTCAACTGGTTTCCCATTTGGATCCACGTCTAACTTAGTTGTGTTAGCCATAGGAGTATTGTAAGTATCACAACTGGTCATTCCATGTTTCTTAATTATCTCAAGAGCGTATTTAGACTGATTTAGGAAAATTCCACGGGGAGACTGATGAACTTGTAGTCCCAAAAAGAACGTAAGTTCACCCATCATAGACATTTCAAAATTTTGTTTCATTAATCTGGCAAAAGCGTTTGAGTACTTTTATTTGTAGAGCCAAAAATAATGTCATCGACGTATATTTGCACAATTAAAATATCTTCCCCGTGTTTTTGAATAAACAAAGTTGGATCTAGTAAACCTTTTGTAAAAGAATTAGCAAGCAAGAAAGTAGTAAGTTTATCATACCACGCCCTGAGGACTTGTTTGAGACCATAAAGAGCCTTCTTAAGTCTGTAGACATGATTAGGGTGCTCTGGGTCGACAAATCCCTCTAGCTGACTAACGTATACCTCCTCACGTAGTTGACCGTTCAGAAATGAAGTTTTCACATCCATTTGATAAACGACCATGTTTTTGTGAGCAGCGTATGCTAAGAATATTCGAACAGCTTCGAGTCTAGCCACTGGTGCAAAAGATTCCTGAAAGTCAATGCCTTCCTCTTGAGTATATCCTTTAGCTACCAAACGTGATTTGTTGCGAATAACATTGCCTTCTGCGTCCAACTTGTTTTTCCATATCCATTTTAGCCCAATGACATAAAATCCATCCGGTCGTTCAACTAATTCCCAAACATCAAGACGTTTGAATTGGTTGAATTCCTCTTGCATTGATTCAATCCAGTTGTCGTAAATGAGAGCTTCTTTAATATTTTTCGGTTCTTCATGACTAACTGTTAGAGCATAAATGCAATGTTCGGCATCGGAATGAAGTTTTTGTCTAGTCATAACTGGAGCTGTTGGATGACCAATAATGTTGACAATTGGATGGTCACGAGTCCAATGATGTGTTGAAGGGTGAGGGTTATGAAACTGCTGCATATTAGTTGGTTCCAAGTTGCGTGTTGACGACTCAGCAATATCAGAAAGGTTCGGAGTCGGAGCAAACGGATTGAAGAACGCATTTGGATCATAATTTGCAGGTTCGGGTACTTGTTGTTGGTTCAGATCTTCAGTTGGGTTGTCGGTGTTGGAAGCGGTTTGTTCTTCTATTGTTGGTGATTCAGTCGGGGGTGCATCGGGTGTTACTATTGTAGTTGTAGTAACCGTTGTATCAGGTACTTGAATATTATCAGGTTGAGCAGCGGAACTAGTGGATACATCGGGTGCACGTGTCTCAAATGAATCATCGAACAAAGGAGAAAACAATGTTTCCAATTCTCGACGAGTTAGTGACAACGGTTCAGCTGAAGAATCTGGAAAGTTTAGACGGTTGGTTGCGGGTCCTAAGCTGTTTTGCTCAGAAGCCATTTCTGTGAGCTCATCGAAATTAGCATGGATAGTCTCCTGAATCTCTCTAGTACGACGGTTGTAGATTCTAAAACCTTTGGAGTTTTCACAATATCCAATGAAGATACCGACGTCAGCCTTTGCCTTAAGCTTTCCAAGATCATCACGATCATTATTCGGATAACAAAGAGATCCAAATACATGAAAGTGTTGTATGTTGGGCTTTCGTTTGTGAACAATTTCATACGGTGTGACTTTGTGACGTTTATTGATCATACAACGATTTTGGGTGTAACATGCGGTAGAGACGGCTTCTGCCCAAAGATAATCTGGTAATTGAGCATTAATGAGCATCGTTCGTGCGGCTTCCACTAACGTCCTGTTGCGTCTTTCGACCACTCCATTTTGTTCGGGAGTCCGTGCAATTGATGTTTGATGTTCAATTCCAACTTTCTCAAAGTATGCACGAAGAGTTTGATTCTTGAATTCAGTTCCATTATCTGTTCTTACAATTCTTACTGTGTTGCGAAGTTGAACCTGAATTTTCGTGAGAAAGGTGATTATCATTGATGGAGCTTGATCTTTGCTTCGAAGAAAGTAGACCCAAGTCCATTTGGAGAAGTCATCGACTATCACAAGTATGTATCGTTTCCCATTAATCGTTTGTACTCGCATTGGTCCACATAAATCCATATGAAGAAGTTGAAGAACATGATCAGTGCTCGGTTCTGGTTTGGTGGTGAGGTGTGCACGTTTGCTCTTTCCTTGTTCACAAGCGGGACATAGGTGATCTTTTGCATATCGGAACCTTGGAAGACCGTCAACTAGTTTATGGCGAGCAAGATCAGTCATAGTTCGGAAGTTGAGATGTGACATGCGTTGGTGCCATAACCAGGATTTTGTCGATTCAGCCTTTGAAAGTAGACAAATGGGAGAGGAAGCGGTCATGTCGGACATTGAAATTGTATAAAGACTGTTTCCACGTGTGCCGGACATGAGATCATTTCCTTGTAGATCACGAACAAAGCATGTTTTCTCCCTGAATGCAACTTCCAGATCACCATCACAAAATTGACCAACTGAAAATAGATTGTGACCAAGGCCTTCAACATAATAAACACGACTCATTTCGATATTCCCACTGACATAGTCCCCATAGCCCATAATTGCAGCGAAATGATCATTCCCGAATCTGACAGTACCAATGAACTTTGAGACAAAGTTTTTAAGCAGTTTGAGATTGCCTGTCATGTGTCGGGAGCATCCGCTATCAACAATCCATATAACAATTTGCACCACCTGCATCACATGAAAGAAATGACGATGGTACAAGGGTAAGGGTGGAACCCGAAGAAGTTGTGGGTTCCGTTGGGTTAGAAGCACACATGTTAACAATTTTAGGAATCCATTTAAAGCTATGTGTCCTTTGTAACCAACATTGCCAATTCCAACTAGATTTAGCCTTCTTTAAATCGAATTCAGTGACAGTTGGCATGATCCTAGAGGTATTGTTCGCAACTACTGGGTTGACTATATCATTCTTAGAAACTACACAAGGCATACGTCCTAGCACAGATTTAGAAGCATTAGCGGGCCTAGATTTTCTGCCTAATGTACGTTTCTTAAGACAAGATAAAAGAGAATTTGCAACACATTTAGAATGATCACCAGATAACGTACTTGTATGACAAAACACACATGAAGCATCAGCTTTTAAAACATTCAAAGGTTTATCATTCATTACACATAGATTAGGATTACAATTTGCCAAATCATTATCTAAATCTAGTGCAGGATGTGTCTTATTCAAAGTCCTAGGGTGTTCTTCTACTTCAGAGGCTTCTATTGTCTCTCTTCTACGTTGCAAAATCCTATTCTTCCTTTTCATTCGTTTATGCTTGGATCTGCTAACGCTATGAGTGGCAACTATTCCTGTAGAAGTGGAAGGATCCAAATTAGACTTCTTAGTGTGTTGTTCTATGTTTGTTATGTCTAAAGAGTACATTCCTGGAGCAATTACATTAGTGTTGACAGATTTTCCTTTTTCAAACTTACGTATTTTCTCTTTCAACTCAATGATAATGTGCATTTTATCTTGTATTTCACTGTCGAGTTTTCTGTTAGAATAAAAATATTCATCACGACTTTTTTGCCAAAAATCTGTAACTTCTTGCAATTCTGCAATCTCCTTTTCATATCTCGAGATTTTACTTTTAAGTTCCTCGTTTTCATTTTGAAAAGTTGTAGAAGTTTTTAGACTTTGTAATTCCAGTTCGAAATCAAGACTTTGGTTTTGACACCATTCAAGCTTTTTGTTGAGTTGAGAAATCTCATTTGAAAGTTTGTTTTGCACATCATCGTTGTGTTTTCGGAGATTAACGTTTTCATCTTTTAATGTCTCAATTTGTTTAGATAACAACTCAACATCATCACAGTGATCATCAACAAGCATCGAAGTACCAGATTCATAAAGAGAATTCATAATCACAGAAATTATATCAGCACTAAGAACATGTTCCAAGAGTCGATCAACATCTTTTTGTAAAAATTGATTTTGACGTTTTTGATTTAAAATCACTTGTTCAGTTTCTTGAAACACATTCATCATAGATGAGACTTCTTTGTTAAGTTCCTGTTCCCATCTTTTAGCATATGAATGCAAACGTTGAAGACTTGGAGTAAATTGAGTTTGTAACATTTCCCTTCTTTCTTTCGCAACAGGAGAAAGAAAGTTGGCAACAGTGAGTTCAGAGTTCTTTTCGACAGCATATTCCAATGTTTGGATCTCAGTTGTGAAATATTTATAGTAATGAAAGAAAGTAGAATCAGTTAACATGTTCAGTTTGTTTTGTAATTCGGTGTTTTTCTGAAGTGTTGTCTCTAAGCATGTTTCCTTATCTGCTTTTGCTTTGAAAAGATTGAGTTGTTTTTTACAATGCTCAAGTTCTCTTGTTAATGCAACATTTTTATCTCTCAACTTTGCATTCAATGCTTGACACTGAATATTTTGATTTTGGTTGGTCATAAGTAACATTCTCCATTCTGCATCTGAATCAGACAAAAGCTCATGTTGTTCAAGTTGATCATTGTTATCTTG
>LBNU01030376.1:202396-231441 GCA_014162995.1 Artemisia annua
GCTTCATCTTTGAGAGCAAGGAGTAATGCCTGTTTGTGATACTTACTTCCTTGAGTTCTCGGTGATGGACATGCTGTTGCCAAGTGACATATTCCATTGCAGTTATAGCACCTGATGACTGTATTCCCTGATTCAGTATTCCCTGTGTCAACAATCTCTTCCTTTCTCTGAGGGACACCACCATTGTTCCTAAATCCTCCATTGTTGTTAAACCGTTGTCCAGAATTAGAGTTACCCATATTACCACCCGATCCAAATCTGTTACTGTTGCGATTCTGAATCTCAACGCGACCATCGTGAATGACAGCTTGATTCCTTGTATTTGAAGATGAACGAAGTCGATTGTTGGACTTGTTAGAGAATTTGCTGAAAGCCCGGGCTATGAGTGCAATTCCTTGGTTGAGACTGTTGAAGTCCTCATCATCATCGTCATCATTAGCAGTGAGTGGTGTAAACAAGGTGTCATTGTTGTCATAAGATGCAATTTGATTTGCAGGAGGGTGCGATGAAGAATCATGATATGAATACGGATATGGATTGTTGTGATAAGCCTGTTCTGGATGATAAACATTGTTTTGTAATGGTGGAGCCGGAACATGTGATTGAGCAACAAGCTCCAAAGAGTTTGTAGGTGGGGGCTGTGAATAGTTTCCTCTGAGAGCGCGATCATTGTCAACTTCACGTTGATGATGTTTCAGATAGTCATACAACAAACCATATGGTGTTTCATGAAGATTTCGGGCTTGTCGAACAAATGTCACATACTTCTGCCAATCAGGACCAAGACATCCTAAGAACTTCGTGTTGGCAGCAATCTTTGGTAAGATGATGTTGTGTCTATCGAGGTCATTAATGATGTTAGTGAAGCGGTGATATTATGACTCAAGTGATTCCATTGGCTCAATCATGAAATGTGTGTATTCCATGTAAAGTTTTGACTCCATGTCCTCCTGATTCAACTGAGTTCCTTCCATTAGGAGATGAACATGTTCCCACATGGCCTTAGCAGTTTTCTGAGCATCAACACTGCGAAAGATTGGATTAGGTATGCCTTGAAGAATGTAGATCATGGCATATTCATCAGCTTCTTTGTGAAGTAGTTGGTCAGCAGTAAATTGAGCATCAGTATAGGGTCTGTATGATTCCGGTACAGGTGGATTAGCATTAGGATCACCAGGGACATGGGTAGTCGGTGTTACAAATGGGCCTTCATTGATAACTTGTCTCATGTATTTGCCATGTGGTTTCTTGAGTTCAAGAAATCTTAGGAATCGACTTGACCACTGAGCATAATTACCGGGTGTGAGCATGGGTGGTGTGTCAAGTGAACCTGCTTCATGTCTTGATTGTTGAGTAGTGATTACTTCACACATTTGGTCAAACCAATGAGTTTGTTTCGACGGTTGAGTGATTTGTTGCATTGGAAATGGTGGAGGTTGAGGCAGTTGTTGATGTTGATGCATCATGACATGTTGTTGAGAGACCATTTGATTATATGGATATGATTGTTGAGGTTGTTGTTGTTGAAATTGTTGTTGTTGTTGACGAAACAATTGTGTTTGATGATAGGGTTGCTGATGATGAAAGTTGTAGTACGATGGTTGAGACATGATGAAATACTTGTGTGAAAAGTGTTATGCCAATTCTCGAAAACTATCCCAAGTATGTTTCCAAAGTTTAAAATGTTGAATATCTCGAAAAACAGTCAAAGTACCAAAGATTTCGAAAATTCCCAAAGATTTCGAAAAAGTTCAAAAATTTCTCGAAAAAACAGATTTATCGAGAAAAATTTTAACAAAGTTTCGAGAAATTTTACTGTAGATGGAATTAGTAAAGTTCTCGAAAATTATGAAAGGATTTCGAAAGTTTTCCAAGGATCTCGAAAATCAAAAGATTTCGATAAGCCATAAAAAATCTCGAAAGTTCAAAATTTTCGAAAAAATTCCACAAATTTTCGAGATTATACAATATCGAAAATATCCAACAAGTCGAAGTGTTTTCTTTCTTATACAAGAGAGAAAAGCACTGAGTAACCAACGAAAACACTTTAGGAGCAGTCACAAAAGATCTCGAAAGTTAGGGTTTAAAGATTTCGAAAAAATTACACTTTTTGGCAGATTTTTGTTTTTGATAAAAGCAATCCAAAAACACGTTTTTAGTCCAAGATTCTTGTACAACTAGCTTTAAAATGATGAAATCTTAAAGAAAGTTGCAAACTTGAACCACTTTTTGAAAATTTGAAAAATTTCGAAAAAATGGTACAAATTTGTACGAATCAAAATTTTGTGAAAAATTTGAAACTTTGTTGGTTGTTTGAGTTTATAACACAAGTTTTGATGTAAAAGATGTGATAAAAACACGAAACAAACAAGAAATTAGCAAGCTTTTTACAAAAAATAACGAATAAAAAGATGTTTTTGGGTCGTTAAGTGCAAAAACAAAAAAATACACCTTCTTTTGGCAATTGATACCACTTGTTAGGTCACCATATTGTAAACACAAGTATAGATTTGGTAGAAATGAGATGAGCAATAGAGTTTGGTTGATTATAACAGATATGAAGAATAAAAGTGCAAGAGTTTCTTTAGTGTATTGAAATAAACAACAAATAGAAATGATTACATGCATTCCTATTTATAGGAGAGGAGCTAGGGCAACATCCCTTTCTCCTTCCTTATTCTAAACGAGTGGGCTTTAGGCCCATTGGACGAGTATTGGACTCATCCTAAATGTTTACATAATCAATAATCATAGCAACCTATTACAAATGTTGAAATAACCGAGACTTGACTAAAATGGAGAAAACTTAGGTTCTAACAGTAGTGTTTTGTCTTCAGTACGTTGGTTGATCGAGGGAATTGTGCTTAATGTACCAAGTATGTGTATGTGTTCATCGGATTTTATTACCAACCTTCTGTGCAATACTATCTAAGTTATGTTGTAATGATGCTCCCAGAACGACAACCATGGTGCAAACTCATTAGTATCTACTTTATTCCCTGCGAGATGAAAGAGGTTGTCAGTTCAGGAGGGAGCAGAAGAAAGAAAAAAGGCTCACTAGTTAGGAGGGAGTAATAACCTAACTAGACCATTACAGTTGAAGTTCAGAGCTACGTAAATCAGTGCCGTCAGTGCCAAAGATCAAATGCCGAGATCATCGGAAGAGAAGAACTTCAAGTTTGCCTCAATATCTAGACTACAGAGACTCTGCGCTTCAACATCATCAACATAGTTTACTATTGTTGTAATTTTACATTGTTAATGTATTTATAGGTCTCATTGTAACCATTCACGTGTGACGATATCTTGGAGGGAGATTGTTAGCCTCGCTATTTTATTAAGATAACGTCACACAAGTGAAATGGACTAGATCTGTAGCTAGTAGTAACTTTAGGGACTATTAGTGGTCATTAGGCAAACTTATTATGTAATGAGACTATAAATACCCCTCATGACTCTCCATGAGGGGTGTGGGAAATTGTTTAATTATTCTTTCATGTTAATATATTCCATTTTCTTCACCCTCTCTCTACTTTCTCTCACTAAAAAGATGAATACTTTCATCTTCTTTGATCAACCTAGACCTCCCGAACCACATAAAGATCATATACTTTCGGTCCTACAAATAATGTGTCCAGTTATATAATTACTTGTGACATTTAGCGATAAAGTAGGATATTCAAGAGTCGTTGACTCGGGAAAACGTTGTATAAACGGGCAGGTCATGCCGAAATTTCGTAAAATCTTTTATAAACTTAAACCGTTTGAGATTTACTAAATATTCAAAAACCTTTTCAACTTATATTGTTTTCAACGTTATTTTGGGAAAACGGGGTAAAGCCGAAACTAGTTATTGTTGGTTGTTTTTTTGTTTGTTTGTTTATCTTATTCTTGTCCGATATTATTCTTTCTTTCTTCCACTCTCGTCTTTCTCGAGTAATCGTTCATTTCGCCGACTTATTCTCTTTTCTAACTTTCTTGTCGTCCACATGAGACTTTAAAACATCTTTTCTTCCAAACGCCATTGGAACTAAAACCTTTTATTCAAGTATTGTTTATTGAAGTATTCGAGTATTATTTCTGAGTTATGCCATTTAAGTGATTAGGTTGTGCTGGGGTTCATTTGTTGTGACGCATTATTTGATTGGTTGCTATACATCGTTTCCTGCTGTTAAGGTGTGATTCATAGCCCCATTTTAACTTTTAATTGTTTATAAACTCATGGGGTGAGATACATGCTTTTAAATATTTTCTGAGCACAAGTGTTTATTGTATGCTATTCCTGATTGGTATGCTTTCCTGACTGATATGCTAAGTAGCTTTACCTTGCCATGCAAGACCCTCAGATCATGAACCATTAATCACCTGCGGGTGAGCGCGAATATAGGGATATAGGCCTATAGGATTTGACCATCCCACTCCTTTTGCTGGATAGGCAATTTGTGGTGTACTATATTCGAATTTACCGGGTATCTGGCATGTACCTGGTCTTGGGGGCATTATTATATTATGAAATTTCACAGTTATTGTCGACTTATTCCAGTGTTACTGGTGTTTGTTAACGTTTTGCGTGTCATGAGCTTAGCATTATCATATTACAATATTATATGCACAGGGATGTATATTTATTGTTGGTTACCCGGTATTTGCATTTGTTGCTTATATCTTCCATATTAAAATCTTGTGATCAACTTTATTTACTAAACCTATGGATTACACTCAATCTTTGTGTTGACTTTTAAGCATGTTTATCTCAGGTAACTAGCTATTGAAGCATACTTTTTGGACACGCTGGAGTGGCTAGGACTAAAGGAGGCTATCTATCTGTGGCAGCTTATCTATCTTTTACTATCTTGCTTTCATATCATTCGTAAACCTTTTTACGTGTCTTTTGAATTTCCGTTGCTAAACTTTGTTATTTCCGGTGCAAACCTTATTTACTTTCCGCTGCTACTTTGATAAGGAGTCTTGAACTCCAAATGGTTTTGTGAAATCGAATGATATGTTTTATTTATTCATAAACGTCCCGTAACGAGGTCGTTAACTATGAATGTGACTGTTTTACCCTTTGAGTAATACCTACCGCTATGTTTAGCTGCCATATCCGAGTTGGGGGTGTTACAACAAATACGGAGCGCTTTTTTTTTTNAAAAAAAAATTACACCAAAAACCGGCCCGCCCGCAACGCGGTGGCCCAGCGCCATTCTCGTTAATATAAAAATGAATGTCATAAACTTTTATGTAAATATCTCTCTCCTCTCGGGTTTTATTGGTAATAAAATTTTAGTTTTACTTGCATAAAACTTGAAAAGATGCAAAGAAAGATACGCGATAGCAAATCGACCTGGCCCATTTTCACCAGAATTCCTTTTGATCCGTAACCAAAATTATACTGGAAAGTTTTTAGTGCGCATAGTTTCGTGTCACCTTGTAGTTTAATGATTTCATATAAAGTAATTTCTTAACTTCTAAAAAAATATTCTTAACAAAATTTGTTATAGCCTTGGAAATTCAACAAATCAAATAACTCTAGAGAAAGTGGTTAATGAGCAGTTAAGGAGATTGATGGTACATGTATTGTTCATGACCTGTTTATAAGTTTCTTTCATTTTAGGATTCTAATTATTTCCTTGTTTTAACATGTTACATGGTCGATCAACAGTGTTCTGATTCACACACATCACAAAAAACCAACCATATATATAGAAATTCATTGTCATTCAGCATAACTCAACCTCTCTATTACACTGAAGCTTTTTTGAACACCTCAACTTATTTGATAAGCATCTGCCACTGCAGTCAACACAACTACTGGAACACGCACAGATTACCGGTACTGACTTGCTAGTTCACCCTTCTTGACAATGTAATGTTGTGGCGGGAAGTCTTCTCCCTTGAAATAGTTCTCCAGCATATCCTTCACTCCAGCCGCATATCGCAACTGCACACATTTAAAATTTAAGTACATATGCATTTTCCTTTAAACAGAACACAAGAATCAGTGATGTGAACAAACCTGCGCATCAATTGTGGTTCCAGAAATGTGAGGGGTCATTGCTTGATTTGGCATATACCTCCATGGATGATCTTTTGGAGCTGGTTGAGGATACCAAACATCTCCGCTATAGCCTAAAACAGACCACAGAAAAGCCAAAGATTTAACATTTAAAAACATTGTATATTTCTATCCGAGAACCTTTATTGAACGAGCATGCTAAAACTTACCTCCAATGTGTCCACTATTACAGCCATCTACAACAGCTTGTGTATCCATTATAGCTCCTCGAGCATTGTTAACAATGAGAACTCCCTTTTTCAGTTTAGCAATCCGTTCTTTGTCAAACAATCCTCTGATACACACATATGAACATATGTCAGTTCTATAATAATTACTACTGTAATTAATAAAAGACAAGTACAAAAGACCTAAATTAAGCACTCACTTGGTTTTCTCTGTTAAAGGAGTATTGACGACAACTATGTCACATTTAGAAAGCATTTTATCAAGATCTTCCTCAAAGCTGGCACCAGTTTGACTCTCCAATTCAGGGTCCATCTTAATACGGTCATGATAGAGAAGATTACACCCAAAAGGCTTCAATCTTTGAAGTAAAAGCCTACCGATACGTCCACAGCCAACTGTTCCTACAGTTTTCCCTTCAAGATCATAAGCTCTGTAAGCTATACCAGCAACGTTCCAATCCCCGTTAACAACCTGTTTGTATCCAGGCAAGAAATTACGAACGAGAATGAGGATCCTCATAAGTTCATCTTCTGCTACAGAAACGACATTGCTTCCGGTAACTTCTGCAACAGTTAACCCTGCAGCAGCCGCAGCAGGGAGATCGACATGGTCAGATCCGATCCCAGCTGTAAGCAACAGTTGCAGATTCTTTGCTTTTTTAATCCTTTCAGCTGTAATATATCCCGGGTGGAACGGGGTGGTTATAATGACATGTGCATCAGGAATATGTTTTTCTAGTTCTGCAATGAGAAACGATAACAAAAAGTCAGTCTATATATCCTCTTACTAAATCTTATTAGTATATTCTTAAGGCACTTACCGCAATCTGGTCCTTCTTTGTCATCAGTGACTATGTATTCATGTCCTTGTGACTCCAGCCACTTGCGAATGCCCAGAGCATTCTCTACACAACCCACGAAATTGGGGTTCATCTCAGCATACTCATGTGCCTTGTAGAAAACACCAACAATCTTCTTTGGCCCAGCAGAAGCCTGCTCCCATCCACAAGAAACAAAATCAACCAATAAGCAAACCGTAATCATTCAAAACCTCAACTCGATATTTGAAATGAGGTCCAGCTAATTAGTTAAATAAAAAAGAATGTTCCAAACAAAAAAATGTATGTTATGAGCTATGATTTACACAATATTATATCATTGGCAGCCCCCCCCCCAATCTTACTTCAGGTAAAATAATTCCTCATTTCAAAAAGAGAAGAAACAGGGAACTGGAATTTGATTGTACAGAAACAGCCAGCTAAAGCAATCAGATTAAATTACAACTGCATAGAAATTTCAGCACTTGTAATAGTCAATCAGAATATCATATTAAAACCCATTGATTAATTTACACGAAACAGTCAAGATTGTGTTGTACTCAACAAGAAAAAGCTCATCCGTTTATCCGTTTTAGCCAAAGATTGTGTTGACTATACTATAATACTCAAGAAAACAACCTTTTTAATGCTTCCATGAAAAAAAAGGTTAGCTATCCAAATTTATCCAAGGGGATTTTTGTATAAACTTATTTTTTAGCTTATGAGGTTATGTGGTTTCGGCTTATGTTTCATAAGCCCCTTTTTTCGGCTTATTTTAAAACTTACGGACTTATATAAGCTTATTATGCCATGATACATGATAAGCTAATATAAGCCTGTAAGTTTCAAAATAAGCCGAAATATGGCCTTATGAAACTTAAGCCGAAATCACTTAGGCTCAACAGCCCCTAATAACAACACTTGTCATCTATTCTAATTTAGCCATCACATGTTCCACCAAAACTACAAAATCCACAATAATTTAAGGGTGCGTCTGGTTGAGGTATATGGGAATGGAGGTATGGGAGTCAAAGTGATACATATTGTTTGTTATGAGGCAATGATGGTATCAAACCCATAGCACCTATCAAAATTGATAGGAGGGCATATGGGTGTCTATGAATCTATCATTCTGGAGTATCATTTTTTTCTCTTTAAAACAAATAATTATTTATCTTAAAATTTTCTCTCTCATACTCACAAAGTACAAATTTAATTCAAAATTAGCCCCACCACTATATAATCTTCCACTCTAAAAAATTATTTATTATTATTTAAATGAACCCACTAATCTTTGATACCCATGCCTAAAAAAAACAAACCAAACACAATTAATGAAATTGTCATATCGAATCTCATACATTCTTTATATCAAAGTCATACCTACAGTGATTCCACGTAGCAAACCAAACGCACCCTAAGAGTAAACCGCAAAAGACATCCTTGTGGTTTGTCAGATTTGTCAGAAACTTTTGGCACTATGTTTGGCAAAAGTAGCTGTGAGCAGTAGCAGTGAGCTGTGAGCAGTAGCCAAAAAAGCTCACAGCTTCATAAAGAAGCATTGGGAAAATGAGCTCTCCTAAAAAATAGCAAAGCCCACAGCTCTCATACCAAACGAACACTAAAAATCAAAAAGCTCATTGTTCACCTCTCATTGCCCAAAAAAGCTCCAAAAAGCTTTATGCCAAACATAGCCTAATCATCGCTCAGTAAGTAAAAGTTAAAAACAATACATCCCTAGGGACTAATGATGTAACTTTTTCTCGGTTATCTTCGTTATCTAGTAAGAGTAAAACACACATCTTGAAAAAATACTCTCAAACACCATTTTATTCATTTCATGTTCTTCTCATCACCTCCACTACCCATCATCATTATCTTCTTCTCACTATCTAAACCACTCACCATAAAATCACTTACAACTACCATAAAATACCTAAACTCACAGAAAATACCTATACATATCACCATAAAATCACTCCCAACCATGGTGGCCGGATATGTGACCACCATCAGCTACCTCCACCACCACCATTCTCCACCATCCGCCACCTCCATTACCCCCACTTTCGCCAACTAATATGGTGGCCGCATTGGGTGGTGGAGGTATCGAATGGTGGTGGCCACATATCCGAAGGATGGTGTTAGTAGATGTGGTGGATGCCTGGCTAGCGGTGGTAAAGGTGATAAGAAGAAGATGGTGATGTGTTTTTTGGTATTTTGTGGTGATTGCGAGTGATTTTAAAGTGACTAGACGAGTACCCGTGCATAGCAACGGGAAAGTGATTTAAAAAAAAAGTTTTGGGGTTATAAACGAAAAATAATAAAAGTTTGAGGATTTGGGGATTAAACATAGGGTGTGTTTGGTAAAAGTAGCAGCGAGCGGTAGCAGTGAGCTGTGAGCAGTAAACGCAGCTCACAGCTTCTTAAAGAAGCATTGGAAAATGAGCTTTGCTAAAAAATAGCAAAGCTCACCGCTCTTTTACCAAACGAACAATAAAAATCAAAAAGCTCGTTGTTCACCACCCATCGCCCCAAAAAGCTTCGCGCCAAACATAGCCATAATGTTTTGAAACCCGGTTTGACCCGGCTGAACCGTTGAGGTCGAAAAACGGGTCAATATAAACCGGGTCAACCTGACGGGTTAGGTCGAAAAAACGGGTCAAATTAAACCGGGTCAACCCGCCGGGTTTGAAGCGTCCCGGGTCAACTCGGTTTTCGATGTGTATTAATAGTTGAAATTGCTCATAATTAATTGTTTCAACATTTCCTTTTTAATTTTTTCAACATTTCATTTTCTTGACTTTTCACTTTTCACTTTGACCATTTTTGTTTTATAAATAGTATAGATATAGATTGGTATACATATTTTACGGGTTTAGTTATTTTATGATAAGTTGAAAGTGATTTGGTAAGTGGTTTAGGTATTTTAATGTGGTGGGGACAGAGGCGGAGCCAGAAAGTTTTGCTCGAGGGGGCACACTTTGATAAATTTTAGAAACAACACTACAAATTGGTTCATGAGGGGGCAAATTACAAAAAAAACCAAATATTTTAGAAACTTTACACTACATTTTTTTCCCCTCTTGTCTCCTCCCATGGTGGCGGAAGTAGTGAGAAAAAGATTGTTAAAGTTTGTGTGTGCATTCGTGACGGCATCAAGCTAGCTAGAAAGAGTGCACTTCGCACCTCCTAACTCGACTGTAACCTAAACTTGATTAAGGGGTTGTTTCTTTTTTGCTTATTGGGCTGGCTGCTAACAAATGTGGGCCCGAGCATATACATTTGACGTTTCTTTTTTCATCTGAATCTGTCTAAGGCTCTTGTTTTGGAGGCCTTCTAAAACCTCCCTCTCTCCACCCACACATTAAACTAGACCATTTTGTCATCTTTCTTTTTCACCCTAACAAACAAGTTATGCAAATTACTCCACATTTTCCAAGGGGAGAGGATCCTCTCAAGTAACTTGACTCAAGTTAGAGGATCCTCAACCATTGGATTAAAATCAAACGTCAAGATGATGTGGGTTCTCTTTTAATTTTGACCTTTGATTTTAATCCTATGGTTAAAGATCCTCTAACTTTAGTCAAGTTGTCCTACTAACTTGAGAGGATCCTCCTCCTTTTCCAAGACGATGCTTCAATTGCTACTATCATTTCCAGACGATGCTTCAATTGCTACTATCATTTCCAGCCCACCGCTGCAACCTTGTCACCGGAGGTCGCCGTGCCTCCAGTCACCATTGATCTACTATGTCACTGGTTACGGTTCCGGGATGAAGCTTATGTTGGATGATTCATTGTTTAATTTTTTCTGTTGATCCTTGCTTACTGCTGTGTTATTGTTCAATTTGTATTCAAAATCAAGTTTATTTGGTATAGATCTGCTTCTCTTAATTTTATGGCAGATTTGTTTTGGTTTCCTTTTTTGGTATAACATTATCACCAGAACATTAAAATAATGCTACTATGGCTGTTCATTTGTGTTTGACCAAATTTGCATTTTTGGTATCCTTAATTTTATAGCAGATTGGGTTGTGGTTAAATTTCTATCTGCTGGGATTAGTCAAAGGGTATACTAGTTATTTACTGAATTAAGATGTTCATCCATATGATAAAAAGAAACAACCATTTTATATTTAGTTCTTGCTCCATACACCTTTTCCTTCCGAAAATAGACACTATACTATACTATAATACTCAAGTAAATCACAAGGGATAATGTATTAAAAAAAGTTTACGGATTATTAACGAAAATTAATAAAAGTTTGAAGATTTGGGGATTAAACATAATGTTTTGAAACCCGGTTCGACCCAGGTGGTTCAACCGGTTGAACCGTTACGTTCAAAAAACGGGTCGATTTAAACAGAGTCAACCCGACGGGTTGGGTTAAAACGGGTCAAATTAAACCGGGTCAACCCGGTTTATGATGTATATTAATAGTTTCCTTTTGAAATATATGTTTTCAATATTTCCTTTTTTAGTTTCAACTGTTCACTTTTTACTTTTTGGTTTTTCCGTTATAGCCGAGTACCCGCACCTAGCGGCAGCGGTGTCTAGTTGCGACCAAATTCGACGGCAAATAAAGTTTTTCAACAAACTGTATTTGTAGCGTTGGAGAATCATTTTTTGGTTGCGTTGTTTTAAGTTGCAATGTTTTTTTCGTAACTCTTTTCTGAGAGCGTCGATCTTTGTGTGAGAATTTCTTTTCCAATGACATACACTAAAGTTGTGGTAGTCGACTTAAACTACAAATAATAATAGATTATGAGTGTTGTATCTAATAAACATTCGTCCACCAAAATTCGCTTACCGTCGATTTTTTTTTTTTTTTTTTTTTTCTTATTTTATTTTACTTTTTTATCTATGTATCGTTTAAAGCTAACAATTGCATCACTCGAACAGATTATCCATAGTTATAGTTTATTTTTAGTAAGGACTCGTGCATCACGTGGTGATGAACAGTTCTCGACAAATTATTTGTTCTTGTTCTAAGATGGTTATGAAAATTGATGAAATAAAGCAGTTGACTTCCGAAAACTATGAATATGGATAAAATGCCTCGAATGTATTCGTACGTTAGATGGTTATATCGAGTATTCGTTAACTTTCTTAATCATTGTTTTTCAAATTTCACGAATGCTGCCACTTTCCTTATCATTGAAGTTCAATTTAGAAAAATAGCCTCAAATATTTTGAATGGCGGGTAAAAAGAGTTGGTCAACTATAAAATGTAAGGAGCACAATTTCATACCTGTTTGCTATAATTTGTAAATGCATCAACACAAAATTTCAATTATAAATTATACTCTTGTTGAGTTATTGTTGTTGTTCTTGAGTGGTTTTTGTCATGCTTACACTTTGATCTAAGTTACTCTACCTATTGTTTTTACATCCTTCACTTCCCAAAAATCATGTATTGTCATAATAGACGTATGTAATCTCAAGCATAGTTTATAGTGTGAGTAATAACGTATGTGCCAACTCTTTTTTTTTTTCCTTTCTTTCATTAAGAATTCGGTAGTACTTTTCTTAATCACCTACAATGTTTTTTAAAATATGATTGCTTGTAAAAGAAAAGGAAAACATCCATTGCACTTCTGTGACAATAAATCGTTTTGATAAAACTAAATTGCAAACGTGCATAATGTACTTATCTGTATTAAGTCCATCTTTCTTCGTTCAAAAAAATTGTCATCTTTCTATTGCAAGCAAGTTAAGTACAGTATTATGTACACTACATATTTTGTCCAAGACTTGTCAAATATATATACACTATGTTTGGTCTAACTTCGAATACTTAATTTAAACATGTACACTCACATGATGAGACTTACTTTTTCCAAAGTCGTACCCTGTGATATTAGCTTTCAGAATTAGCCTCACTTTATCAACACTCGAAACTGACAATTCCAATTCAAAATTATAGACCCATGACTTTTGTTGTTTATGGTTTACTTAAAACCACTAAAGGAAACCAAAAGCCAAACCACTAAAGAAAACTACCAACCAAAAAACATACCTAATTTCAGATCCAAAAAGATACAAATATCAAAAATTCACTTTCCAAATTAGATCTCTTCTTTTTTCTAATTCAAGATTCATATTTCTTAAAGATCTTTACAAAGGTTGTTTGAAAAAAATGGATTTTTTGACATTTCTCTTCTTGCTCTTATTTAACATCTTTATCAATATAATGTTTAACATAAAACTGGGTGTTAAGAGATATCTCACTGCCAAGAAAAACAAATTTTTTTCCTTCATATCAAAACACCACTAAAACAACAACATCACCACAAAATTTTTCCTTCGTATCAAAACACCACCAAGAAAAAAAAAACTCACTCAAACCACCACCAAAACAACAAAATAACCACCTAAACCACTCACACCAACGAAACCACCAAAGCTCAAAACACCAGTGGTGTTGGCGGCGGAATCAGTTAATGGTGGTGGTAGTGGTAGCAGAATAGTCTGGTGGCAATGGTGGTCACGTGTGTGAGTATTTTTTTGTGTGTGTTTGGGTGATGAATGAGAGTGTCTGTTACAGGGAGATGGAAGAGCAAAGTGTGTCTTTTTGTGTGTGATTTATAAAGTGTTTGAAGTTGAGTTTCGTGTCCAGCAAAAGAATAGGTGTTTCCAGCAATGGTTATCAATACTTTCCTGCAATAACTCAGCCTTTGATACTTTCAACTTTCCTGCAATACTTTCCAAACGCCAGCCATTGAAGTTTCTATTCAATTTTCAACATTTCCTTAATTATTTTAATTTTCAACATTCATTTTCCATTTCAACATTTCCTTAATTATTTTGGCAGGGGCTTGTTTCCATGAATACGAAAGTTCAGTTTAAATGTGATTTCGCAGGGGCATTTTCGGGATTGACTGAAAGTTCAGTTTTCCACTTTCACCTTTGACCGTTTTTGCTTTATAAGTAGTTAAGATAAGAAATAATATCCTGCAGGGACATCATTCATTCTAGCTTTATATTTCATGACCATCCAAACTTTAAGAGAAATTACACTCGAAGAAGAGATGAACATGATCTTCAAGCACCAATGCACCATGTTACATGAAGAGCCATTTGGCAATTTTGTCTTTAGTCTTCAACTTTTGATTGATAGCGAGTCAAGTAACAAATGCATGCCTGGGTATATTTTGACTATACCATGTTACAGAAGGCTTACTAACATAACAACAATATCACTCCATACCTTTTAACAGAAAAGTCAGAAGCAGTATAAAGTTCAACTTCAGCTTATGATATCAACAAACCTCAAATGAACTGATTAAACACAAAGCTTTACCTGATAGGCATTTTCTGTTCAATAAACATTGAACTGAGTCGAGTTATAGAAATGAAATCACAATATATTGAACAGAATACTCTGCTCGAGTTTTGGGATTGAAAAACCCGACCCAAAATTTTAAACAATTTCAATAGAACATTAATGATAAAAAATTTCTATGATTCACGATAACGAACAATTTCATGCTTTCAAAAAGTACAACAAATTCCAAAAATGGACTTTTTCTTGTTCAATTTCTCAAAAGATACAAACCCAACATGTTTTTCCAATTTGGTCAAGTGCTAACGTGCGAATGTGCGATTCCATTAGTTTCTTGACACGTGTCCCAGACAAAGAGGACTATACCAATCATTTGCAGGCCCACCCACTATCAATTGTACCCCACGTGGCCTTTGACTTTTATAAACAAATGTGCGAATTGCAAATGTGTGAATGTGCGAATTTCGGCTGCCCATGTGCCAAGATTTCTTGGAAAAGAACAACAAATCTTTCAATATCTTTTTGATTTGACTTATTTTTTAAAGGGGAAATCATGCCTACTTTAAAAAGGAGGCAACTTGCCTACTTTCCTTTGTAAAAAATAAAAAATATTTATAATTAAGCCCCTGCAGATACATGTTTTTCCTGTTTCACTCCCTGTCCCTTCCTTTTTTTAACAAAGAAAGTAGGCAAGTTGCCTACTTTGTAAAGTTGGCATGCTTTATCCTTTTTTAAATTATATCCAATTAATTAATTTAGTTAATTCACTTTTATATCACTTAAAATATTCAAATCCACACACACACTCAAATAAAAACCTATATTTTTCAACTGGGAAATGTAAGTCTTCATCGGTTCCCAACGAAGAGTTGATTTTTCTAAGCAAAGCCTAGTAACTTATCCATATTAGCTATGTCTTATCTATCAAATTAATAGTAAAACGTTTCTATCCAAAAAGCAGGTAAAAAAATTCAAAGAAGATTGAAATTTTCTCAAAGATATCTCGAAACAATCTAAGGTGTATACAAATCACAGTCAAAAGTATAAAGGAACTACTACATCTGTCCAAAACACCTACAACAATTTATTTGATAAATAAGGTTCCACAGTTTATGTTGAACTATACTTTCCTAAGGATCTACAAGTCGTGCTGTAATAAGTAGGGGTTAACTGTAAACCTTTGAGGAATCAGTCTAGACGGTTAATTAGGTGAGTGGAAAAGGAACTTGAGCTAGGATAATGTTTGTAGAAATTAACGGAAAAGTATATAAATACGGATTCCTTATTTCCTCTCTAATCTACTGCTCCAATTCAGTTATATAATGCCCACCACTTGCATTCACCCAATTAAAAATAAAACTAGAACTTCGCAATCGCTAGCAGACCTAATGGATTACAAATATAGGTTTTTATTTGAGTGTGTGTGTGGATTTGAATATTTTAGGTGATATAAAAGTGAATTAACTAAATTAATTAATTGGAAATAATTTAAAAAATAAGTCAAATCAAAAAGATATTGAAAGATTTGTTGTTCTTTTCCAAGAAATCTTGGCACATGGGCAGCCGAAATTTGCACATTCGCACATTTGCAATTCGCATATTTGTTTATAAAAGTCAAAGGCCACGTGGGGTACAATTGATAGTAGGTGGGCCTGCAAATGACTGGTATAGTCCTCTTTGTCTAGGACACATGTCAAGAAACTAATGGAATCGCACATTCGCACGTTAGCACTTAACCAAATTGAGAAAACATGTTGGGTTTGTATCCTTTTGGGAAATTGAACAAGAAAAAGTCCTTTTTTTGAGAATTTGCTCTAAAATATCCTAGCTGGTGACACAAAAATGTGGTTCGATAGATATAACAATAAATAGCTACCAACAAAGAAATCTTCAACACAATGCACCTTCGCTTTCATACCTTACAACCACTGCCATCGCCAGTTGACTACAATATACAATAAGAAATATTACATTTTGTCACTGTGATTAAAAAAAAANGAGTATATATTAAGGCATCAAACCCACTTTTGGGCCCTACTGAAACAAACCAAACAACTAATTTTTAATATCATAATCCAAATATTAACCCCATCAACCAAACGCACCCTAAATTTATTCCACTATGGAAAAACTAAAATAAGAAGAATGAAAAGGAATTCTAGCCACACATTTTATATAAGGGGGATTTTTAAAGGAAGATGCATCTATTTTTGTAAGTGCATCTAAAATGTGTGATTTCTCACTTTTCTTATTTTAATTTTCCTTCTTATTTGATCCTAACTCCTATAGATAAGGCTTTTCATAAGTTTATGTGAGTGTTTGGGGAAAAGTGCGTTTCCCAAAAGTAGTTTTGCAACTGCACCTCTCCCTTAACTTTTTGAAAACGCAGTTTTGACTCTTCAAAACGCAGATAAACAGTTTTTATCTTTTCCAATCTAAACACTAAATTCTTCTTTTTTTTGCGTTTTCAAGTTGTGATAATCAAATAATTGGGTAGCAAACGCAACCCCACACACCCTATATGATTGTTACATCATGCAACGTTGTTAATTATAAACCTCTTTGAAATGTTAGATATTTGCATGTTACCTAAACTTGAAATTAGTTCCACACTATAATACATGAATTTATGAACATTTTCATAATTTTATAAACCTACTTTTAAAACATCATATTGTATGCTCAGTTTGTTTTTCTTATAATAATAATAATAATAATAATAATAATAATAATAATAAGTTGTTTGGTTTCAATATTTATCAAGAGCATTTAAAACCAAGGTTATAAATAGCGTGAGGCGTAGCGTGGCGGCATGGTCAAGCCTCAAGCCTTAGCGTGAGGCGTGGCGGCATGACGTTTTTAAGGCGTGAATTAAGGCGGCAAAAAGTATTTATAGATTTATAAATTTATATTATATTTCATTAGTATATCTTATTTCATATACATCGAGTTTACAAAAAGTGTTATACATAAGCATTAAAGTCAAGAAACTCTCTTTACATTTGTAATCTTCTTCAAATACTAGTAAACTCCAAAACGCCAAATACCAGCAAACCTCAAATACGATGCCCAAATTCCAATTACTAGTAAATCCCCTAAACTTCTCAAATACACGTACACCTTATCGCACCTCATCTCATGCCAAGCCTTAAGATGACGCCTTGGCCTATTTCGTGGCGTGAAGGTGATAGCCAAAGCGCGCCTTTTAGAACACTGTTTAAAACTATTTATCTAGTAGTCAAATAATCAACTTCGGGAAATTTGTTCCGTATTAGCTACAACAAAATAAATTACTCCTATCAGTTAGTAAAATAAAGTTATTAACAACCTTATTTGTAGACACTTTTACTCCCCAGCGCATAATGTATGTTTTTTTAACAATAACGTTTATTACTCGTTTTTATTTATTGAATTTTTATAAAGTTATAAAGTTGTCAAGCACTAGAATAGATGATTAATTACAATATAATGTTAACATCCCATGCTAACATGAATAAGGTTGTTTATTGGAAACCGGTTATTGAAACAATTCATTCTCGGTTGAATTCTTGGAAGGCTAAGACTTTATCTATTGGTGGTCGTTTGACCCTTATAAAACCGGTTCTTTCAAGTCTTCCAATCTACTACCTTTCATTATACAAGGCTCCATGTAAAGTTATTGATTCAATTGAAAGCGCTATGAAGAAGTTTCTTTGGGCAGGTAAGTGAGAGCAATAAAATTCATTGGGTAGCATGGGATGTTGTCACTACTCATAAAAAGGATGGAGGGTTGGGAATTTCGAAATTAAAGGATGTCAATGCGGCTCTTCTTTTAAAATGGGCTTGGCGTTTCAAGGCTCAAAGTGGGAGACTTTGGCGCGATGTTGTTTTAGCTATTCATGGTGGCCGAGATAAGTGGGGATTTTTGCCTCTTGACCGGAACCAAGCTGGNCGGTGGCCGAGATAAGTGGGGATTTTTGCCTCTTGACCGGAACCAAGCCGGTTGCTGGAAGGCGCTTGTTACAGCGATGGAAAAGCTTCGGATTGCAGGTACTCAGGTTGATTGGTTTTTTAAAGGAAAGTTGGGGAATGGCCATCACCTTCGGTTCTGGAAGGACAAGTGGTTCGGAACCAAAGCTTTGATGTATAGATGGCCTAATCTTTACGCGCGAGAAACGGACAAAAACTGCAAGATTTGCGACAGGATTGTTATGTCCGGTTCCGAGGTCTCTCTCTCGGGTGGCTGGAATGCGTTTTCCTCTACAGTGGAAGAAATCTCTGAATTGCAAGATGTTTTTTATATGCTTTCCTTGGTCAAATATACAGGTAATAATGATTCTTGGCTCTGGGATGATGAAGGTAAGGCTCCTTTCTCTGTTGCGCTTGTAAAAAATTTATTTAGGAAGGATCGAGATGAGTACCGGTCGCACAAAATGAAATGGGAATCATGGGTCCCCATTAAAGTTAACATTCTTATGTGGAGATAGAAATGAATCGAATTCCAACACGTCTAGCTTTACATCATAGACACATTTTCTTGACGGATCTAACATGTCCCCTTTGCGAGGTGGTCGATGAAAGCTCCTGCCATGTTCTTGCTGATTGTGGGTTCTCGTTTGGTGTGTGGAGCTCTATTTGGAAGTGGTGTAAATTGGATCCTATCTATGTCTTTGATAATGACGATCTTCTACACATTCATAAAAATGTCAAAGGGCCGAAATAGGCGAAGAAAGTGATTAGGGGGATTATTATGACTACCTGTTGGGCCATTTGGAACGCACGCAATAAAAAGGTTTTTGATGAATACAATCCTAAGGGGGCTGAGGTTGTTGCCGTGGTTAAGTCTATGTCGTTTTTATGGCTTAAGAGTCGATCTAGGTTTATCTCCCTTCTTTGGAAGGATTGGGTTGGGTTTCCTCTGTATTTGATGTAATTGTTTCTTGGCGGTCCTTGCTTTGAGGGCTCGCGGTTTTTTAATGAAGTTCACCGTTCAAAAAAAAAAAAAAAAAAAAAAAAAAAAAAGAGGGAGCAGTCAAGATTACTACTTCTACAAGATCAAGGTGAAAAGAAATTGATAATTTATTTGGAAATGCTATTAAAAGAAAATAGTCAACAAACAGCTAAAGTACATTCTTAAGAAACAAGAACTAAATACACAACAAGAAAGTAACTTCAAAAACAACACAAACTGCTTAGGCGTTACATACAGCGGTTTTTATGATTTTCAAGCTCAATATTGTGTTCTGCCATCACCCTCAGTGATCACGTCCATAAAACCACCGCCTGCAGGAATCATGGGCAATACATGTTCTTGATGTGGCACAATGACATCTAACAAGTATGGGCCGGGTGTATCCAACATCTTCTGAATAGCCGCTCTAAGATCAGCCTTCTTAGTTACTCTAGCAGCTGGTATATCACACGCTTCAGCAAACTTCAACATATCTGGGAATATTTCTGACTCTTTCGAGGGGTTTCCTAAGTAAGTATGCGCCCTATTCGCCTTATAAAACCTATCCTCCCATTGTACCACCATACCCAAATGTTGATTATTGAGTAACAATATCTTAACCGGAAGATTTTCCACACGAATAGTTGCTAATTCTTGAACATTCATGATAAAGCTACCATCACCATCAATATCCACAACAACCGCATCAGGTCTTGCAACAGCAGCCCCAATAGCAGCAGGAAGTCCGAACCCCATGGCACCTAATCCACCCGAGGTCAACCACTGCCTCGGTCTGTTATACTTGTAAAACTGAGCAGCCCACATCTGATGTTGCCCGACACCAGTACTTATAATCGCTTCCCCACCCGTCAACTCATCAAGAACCTGAATAGCATACTGAGGCGGTATAGCCTCACCAAACGTCTTAAAACTCAACGGAAACTTCACCTTCTGCTCATCCAACTCACTCCTCCACGACGAGAAATCAAAACCTTTCCCTTCACCCTTCTCCAAAATCTTATTCAAACCTTGTAACGCAATCTTAATATCACCACAAATCGACACATGTGGCTGCTTATTCTTCCCAATCTCCGCCGAATCAATATCAATATGCACAATCTTAGCCCTACTAGCAAAAGCCTCCAGTTTCCCCGTCACACGATCATCAAACCTAACCCCAAACGCAAGCAACAAATCACTCTTATCAACCGCATAATTAGCATAAACCGTCCCATGCATTCCAAGCATCCTAAGCGACAAATCATCCGAAGCAGGAAAAGTCCCAAGACCCATCAAAGTATTAGTAACAGGAATACCAGTCAACTCCACAAAACGCCTCAACTCCTCACTCGCAGTCCAAACACCCCCCACCCGCATACAAAACAGGCTTCTTCGCCTCACTAACCAACCTAACAATCTGATGCAAATGATCCTCATTAGGCGTCTTAGGCATCCTAGACAAATAACCAGGCAATCTCATGGGCTCATCCCACTTAGGCACAACTAACTGCTGCTGAATATCCTTAGGCACATCAATCAAAACCGGACCAGGGCGACCCGTTCTCGCTAAATAAAACGCCTCCCTAACAACACGAGGAATATCCTCAACATCCAAAACCAAATAATTATGCTTAGTAATAGACCTTGTAACCTCAACAATAGGAGTCTCCTGAAAAGCATCAGTACCAATCATCCTACGTGGCACCTGACCAGTAATAGCAACTAAAGGAACACTATCTAAAAGAGCATCAGCAAGACCAGAAACAAGGTTAGTAGCACCTGGACCTGAGGTGGCAATACAAACCCCGGGTTTCCCGGAAGCACGTGCATAGCCCTCAGCAGCAAAAACACCACCTTGCTCATGACGTGGCAAGACATTACGTATGGTGGTGGACCGGGTCAAAGCTTGGTGGATCTCCATGGATGCTCCACCTGGGTAAGCAAACACATCAGTAACACCTTCACGTTCCAATGCTTCAACTAGTACGTCAGACCCTTTTCTTGGCTGGTCATCTGCGAAACGTGAAACGTAATCGGTACTTTCCTGTGGTGGTTGTACGGTTGTTGTTACGGTGGTGGTTGGTTGTGATAAGACGTTTTTGGTAATGTGAAGGGTGGGGCGGTGGTGGCGTGTAGGGGAGGTGATGGGGAGGTTGAAGCGGGGGAGAGTGGTGGTGGTGCGGTGGAATGCGGTGGTGGAGGAGGAGGAGGGTGGTTTGATGGTGGTAGGGTTTGATGGGGTGACGGCCGCCATGTTTTTTTGTTTTGTGTCTGTTTTTTTTATGTGGTTAATAGGTGATGGAGATGATCTCTGTTTTTTATACGAGGCTACAAAACACAGTGTGTGTTTTTTTAGTTTAGGTCTTTGGATTATCGCCACATCTTTTGATGCATGCATTACAATTGTGCATTACAGTACTGTACGGTACAAATTGTAATACACAAATTTTGATGTATGCATCAAAAGTGGTGTGAGTATCAATTGTCTTGCATTATTACTAGCATGTATATGTTTAAGTGAGTTTTATTTTTGGAATAAGTGAACTTATAAATTCTATTTGACATCAAAGTAATTTCTAACTAGAAAACTTAACATTTCTAACCGAATACTTACAACAAAATCATGAGTACATAGCAAAACCTAATCCTTGCGCAAAATTTAATCAAATTCATCTAATAATCTACAACTTATTCGGCCACTCTAAACTCAAACAAGTGCCATTTCAGCAAGCCACACGTTATAATCATTCACAATAAACAAACTTAATTAAACTAAAAAATTATAAACCTAATCCGTCTTGTTAATACAAATATCGTCTAAAAACGTTATTTATATTTTACGATCTTTGCTAAGTTTTGTTAATGACAAAGTACAAACTTTAGCTTATAAGTAATTCATCACTTTAGTTTTAAGTCTTGTATAAACTAGACTTAACATTTCTTTTTAAACATAACATAGTTTTTATTTCTTTAAAAAGAAAGTGTCACATCACATTAATAAAAAGTTTATGTGTTTGACCATCTTTGGTTCTTACACACTTTTGGAAGTATTCCACATTGAGTCAATGCATAAGTTGATGTGACCTTGTGTGTCAAAACATAGTCTTTACTTCCATAAAAAGAAAAGTGTCACATCTCATCAATGTGCACTTATAGAAAGTTTGTGTGTTTGACCATCTTTGGTTCTTACACATCTTTGGAAGTATTCCTCATTGAGTCAATACATGTTGAAACCAAACATTTTTGCTTTGACACATTTCTCTTAGAATTTTCTAAATTAGAAAATGAGTCTAAACTTTTAGGTAACACAAACCTAAAAACCATCTTCAACAATGAGTCTTCAAAATCTTTTGTGAATAATTTTGAAAAGGAAATTTTGTTAGAAGATAAAATGTCTAGACTTGAGAGTAATGTTGAAATTAATCTAGAATGTAAAATATGTCTAGATTACAAACATGAGATTAAAAGGCAAAATAAGAAAGGGAAAATGTTAGCTAAATTTGATGAAAGCTCAAAATATCTTGAAAGATTGTTGAGAAGTCAAAAGTTGTTTAGTGATAAAACCGAATTAGGATTTAACTCAAAAGCACCATCAACAAGTAAAACAAAGCAAGTAAACTTTGTTAAATCTAGAAAAGAGATTTAGAGTTAAATTAACCTCAAATAGAAACTCATGACAAAAGGATTAAGAATATCATATTCTATGATTTTATGTGATTATCTAACCCTCTTGGATACATGAGTAATTGAGCTTCCAAGCGTATCGTCAAACCAAGATTTTACGCTTTGAGCTTATCATCTTGATAGCATCTCTATGCATCTTGAAAGGTACACATTATGTGTGAGTGTGAAATAAAGATACGTACGTACTCTAGTTCAACATAACCTTTTATGCATCTTGAAAGGTACACATTATGTCTGAGGTGGCAATACAAACCCCGGGTTTCCCGGAAGCACGTGCATAGCCCTCAGCAGCAAAGACACCACCTTGCTCATGACGTGGCAAGACATTACGTATGGTGGTGGACCGGGTCAAAGCTTGGTGGATCTCCATGGATGCTCCACCTGGGTAAGCAAACACATCAGTAACACCTTCACGTTCCAATGCTTCAACTAGTACGTCAGACCCTTTTCGTGGCTGGTCATCTGCATAACGTGAAACGTAATGGGTACTTTCCTGTGGTTGTACGGTTGTTGTTACGGTGGTGGTTGGTTTTGATAAGACGTTTTTGGTAATGTGAAGGGTGGGGCGGTGGTGGCGTGTAGGGGTGGTGATGGGGAGGTTGAAGCGGGGGAGAGTGGTGGTGGTGGTGGTGCGGTGGAATAATGCGGTAGTGGAGGAGGAGGAGGAGGAGGGTGGTTTGATGGTAGTAGGGTTTGATGGGGTGACGGCCGCCATGTTTTTTTGTTTTGTGTCTGTTTTTTTATGTGGTTAATAGGTGATGGAGATGATCTCTGTTTTTTATACGAGGCTACAAAACACACTTTGGATCATGGGTTATACTCACGCCACATCTTTTGATGCATGCATCACAATTGTGCATTACAGTATTGTATGATACAAATTGTAATACACAAATTGTGATGCATGCATCAAAAGTGGTGTGAGTATCAATTGTCTTGCATTATTACTAGCATGTATACGTTTAAGTGATTTTTATTTTTGGAATAAGTGAACTTATAAATTCTATTTGACATCAAAGTAATTTCTAACTAGAAAACTTAACATTTCTAACCGAATACTTACAACAAAATCATGAGTACATAGCAAAACCTAATCCTTGCGCAAAATTTAATCAAATTCATCTAATAATCTACAACTTATTCGGCCACTCTAAACTCAAACAAGTGCCATTTGAGCAAGTCACACGTTATAATCATTCACAATAAACAAACTTAATTAAACTAAAAAATTATAAACCTAATCCGTCTAACGCTCTTATCTTATCGTAATTTTCAGCTAGTATATAAACAATAAACTCTTAACAAAACAACACTATAATTCATTGTGCATGATAAATAATAAATTCTTCATATGAAACGAATTTACACTAAAAAGTTTATAAGAAAGTTACGAAACGAAACTCACGTTATCAAAACCACCAAGGTTCTTATTCTCCTCAGCCTGAGACTCTGTAACAATTAAAAAAAAAGTATAAAAAGTAAATAATAGTAGTATAATAAAGGCGATTTTGTGTTACATAATAAGTTTATTGATATGGATAGATTGATATACTGACTTCGTTTAATAGCATTTGTGTTTGAATTTTTTTTGTTGTTATCTGTGGTGTCCATCGGAAACGTAGCGATGTTTTATGACCTGGTGAATAACGGTGTTTTGCGTCTGCACGGTAGGGATTATTAATCTAACGGATTGTAATTATAGTTGTTGTGGGTGTAAATTGTAAAATTTGGAGTAGATTACATTAATTGACCCTGTTGTATGTTTCTTATGTTGGTGATTTTAGTGTCACCTATTTATTTTAGTATAATGGAAATGATACGTGTGTGATGGGGTTCGTACATAAGTTCTAATACAAGCAAGGATGTGCGGAGTGCACACTTGTATTAGTCTAAGTTGTTCCCAGTGCTTACTTGAAGGACCGTTTATGGAAATGACAAAACTTGTCAACTGCTAAAGGGTAACTGAATTTCAGTTGTTTTATAGACAGGAATCTGTCATATTTGAATTACATTCAAAAAGAATTTGAATTCTCTCTAATCATCAAAAACTCAGAACTCTGAAGTTTGCCTGATTCAAAGTTTGCTTCGTGTCTTATCCACATAATTTTAATTTCGTGTAACCCAGGCATCTAAGGGTCGAAATATCAAATTCGGAAAGTGAATACACGATTCACGAAGAATCTGTGATTCAGAAACACCCTTATAGTTTTAGTTTTTCTAACAATCGAATTTGATATTTCCTGTTTCTGTAATCATGAGTGGCGATTCTGTGAAGGAGATGACCAGTAAGTTTGGGAAATTGGAGAAGTTCCAGGGAAATGATTTTCGTAGATGGCAGAAGAAGATGCATTTTCTGTTGACAACATTGAAAGTGGTCTATGTGTTGAGTACCCCGCAACCAGAAGTGATCGAGAATGAAACTTTGGAGCAAGCCAGGAGGCGTGGCAAATGGGAGAATGATGATTACATATGTCGTGGACATATTCTAAATGGTATGTCTGATTCCTTGTTTGACATCTATCAGAATGTTGAAAGTGCACGAGAATTGTGGGATTCTTTGGAATCAAAGTATATCGCGGAAGATGCTTCAAGTAAGAAGTTCTTGGTTAGCGATTTTAACAACTATAAGATGACAGATTCTCGGCCTGTGATGGAACAATACAATGAATTGCTCCGAATCCTTGGTCAATTCACGCTACATAAAATGAATATGGATGAATCCATTGCAGTTTCTAGCGTGATTGATAAACTTCCACCATCCTGGAAGGATTTTAAACATACTTTGAAACACCAAAATGAAGAGTTGTCATTGGTACAACTTGGTAGTCATTTGAGGATTGAGGAATCACTCCGGGTGCAAGAAAATGACAAAGGGAAAGGCAAATCTGATGTTGGACAACCCTCTGTTCACATGGTTGAAGACAACAAGAAAAAGGATAATAACAACAAAGGAAATGGCAAGAAACGTAAGTATGATGGTCCTGATAAATCCAACAAGAAATCCAAGGAATTGGTTTGTTGGAGATGTCACAAAGTTGGTCATATGAAACGTGATTGTCGTGTGAAACTTGATAACAATGATACTGGAACAAGTGGAAGTGGACAAGGAGGGTCTAGTGCCCAAGGTCCACCGAAAGGTCAGATTATTCATAATCTTTATTATTCCGCCCTGAATAATGTTTCACTAATTCCTGAAATTTCTTATGTACAGGAGGATAAAAATGACTCTTGGTGGCTTGACTCATGTGCTACTAGTCACGTGTGTAATGATGAAAGATGGTTCGAGAAAATGGAACCGATGAGTGATGGATCTTTCTTACGCATGGCGGATGAAGGAGTCAAGCCTATATTAGGAAATGGTGTTGTTAATTTGTTGTTTACTTCTGGAAAAACAATTACTCTATGTGATGTATTGTATGTACCTAAGGTTCGAAAGAATCTTGTGTCTAGTGGTTTGCTGAATCGTTTAGGTTATAAGCAAGTAATTGATTCGGATAAATATGTCCTATCCAAGTCTGGTATGTTTGTGGGATTCGGATATTATTGTGATCGTATGTTCCGTTTGAATGTTGTGAATAAATTAGTGTCTTGTGATGATTCTGCTTTTATGACATGTACTACTAATTTAGATAATTCAATGTTATGACATGCTAGATTAGGACATGTTAATTTTAGGAGAATGTATGAGATGTCAAAACACGGATTAATTCCAGCTTTTGATATTCATTCTGAAAAGTGTGAAACATGCATGTTTACCAAAAATCACTAAACAACCGTTTCCAAAGATTAGTAGGAAATCAACTATTTTGGATTTGGTCCATAGTGATTTATGTGATTTTCATTCCACACCTTCTTTAGGAAATAAGAAATATGTTGTAACTTTTATTGATGATTCAAGTCGGTTTTGCTATGTGTATTTATTGCATTCCAAGGATGAAGCATTGGAAAAGTTTAATATACAAAACTGAGGTAGAATTGCAATTAGGCATGTCGATTAAATGTCTTAGGACAGATCGCGGAGGGGAATATATTGATCCCCATTATTTTCAACCGGTTGGAATTATCCATGAAACAACGGCTCCATACACACCACAACAAAACGGTGTAGCAGAACGGAAAAATCAAGTTTTAAAGGAAATGGTCAACTCGATGCTCTCTTACTCGGGTTTGAGTAAGGGATTTTGGGGAGAGGCTATGCTTACGGCATGTTATTTTTTGAATAGAGTTCCAAATAAAAGGAACAAAACAGTCCCATATGAACTTTGGTACAAGCAACGTCCAAATTTGAATTATCTTCGAGTTTGGGGTTGTAGAGCCGTTGTGAGATTACCCGAACCCAAAAAGCATAATTTGGGAGAAAAGGGTATTGATTGCATTTTCATAGGATATGCAGAAAATTCTAAGGCTTATAGGTTTTATGTTATAGAACCTAATGAGTTGGTGTCGGTTAATACCGTGATTGAGTCGCGTGATGCGATTTTCGATGAGCTGCGGTTTTCGTCAATTAAAAGGCCTAAAGATCTGACTCCTAAGAATTATGAGGATAATTCTGAAATTTTAGAAGGTGTTATGGAACAAGAACCACAACCTGTTCGGAAAAGTAAGAGAGGCCGAATTGCGAAAGATTTCGGTAATGATTTCTAACTGTTTTTGGTGGAAGGTTCTAGGGATGAAGTGGGGATGAAATATCCTTATTCTTGTCAGATTGAGGATGATCCTAAGACCTTTAAACATGCAATGGAGTCCCGGGATGTGGCATTTTGGAAGGAAGCCATTGATGACGAAATGTCGTCAATTTTAGAGAACAACACTTGGGTGTTGTCTGATTTACCACCTGGTTCTAAACCATTGGGTTGTAAATGGATATTTAAAAAGAATATGAAGGTAGATGGAACCATCGATAAGTTCAAAGCTAGGTTGGTCATACAAGGGTTCAAACAGAAACCCGGTATCGATTATTTTGATACTTATGCAACGGTGGCCCGTATTTCTACCATTAGATTGTTGATTGCGTTATCTGCGATTCATGATCTTATTGTGCATCAAATGGATGTGAAAACAGCCTTTTTGAATGGTGACCTTGAGGAAGAAGTTTACATGAATCAACCAGAAGGTTTCGTTATGCCAGGTAATGAGCATAAGGTATGTAAACTTGTAAAATCATTATATGGGCTAAAACAGACACCAAAACAATGGCATCAAAAGTTTGATGAAGTGATTTTATCAAGTGGTTTTTCATTGAACCAATCCGACAAATGTATTTATAGCCGGTTTGATTCTTCCTGCTCGGGTGTGATAATTTGCCTATATGTTGATGATATGCTGATATTTGGTACGGATCAACAACAAGTTGATGAGACCAAAGATCTATTATCATCAAAGTTTTCCATGAAAGACATGGGGGAGGCAGATGTGATCCTTGGAATAAGGATTAAACGGGCGGACAAGGGTATAGCTATAACCCAATCTCACTATATAGAGAAAATGCTGAAAAGATTTAACTATAGTGAGTGTTCACCTGTTAGCACTCCCATGGATTCTAGTGTGAAGTTAATGCTTAATAAAGGCATGGGAATATCACAATTAGAATACTCTCAAGTTGTAGGTTCTTTGATGTATGCTATGACTAGCACCAGGCCTGATATAGCTTATGATGTTGGGCAGTTGAGTAAATATACCAGTAATCCTGGTACTCAACATTGGCAAGCAGTTCAAAGGGTATTCAAGTATTTGAAGGGAACCGTGAATTATGGTTTGTCTTATTCTGCGTATCCTTCGGTTTTAGAAGGATATTCTGATGCAAGTTGGATATCTAATAAAGATCATTCTTCCACAAGTGGATGGGTATTCTTGCTAGGGGGAGGTGCCATATCTTGGGCATCTAAGAAGCAATCTTGCATTACAGACTCAACAATGGAATCTGAGTTTGTTGCGTTAGCAGCGGCTGGTAAGGAAGCAGAATGGCTAAGAAATTTAATTTATGAGATTCCATTGTGGAAGAAGCCGATTGCACCTATTTCTATTCACTGTGATAGTGCAACTACTTTAGCTAGAGCTTATAGTCAAGTTTATAATGGCAAGT
>LBNU01030376.1:231657-243281 GCA_014162995.1 Artemisia annua
CAAGTATTTGTGTATGATCTCCTCACTAAACTTAAGCTATGCTTAAGTAACTACTTTGGTACGCTAAGCTATCTAGGTACCAAGTGTTGTTTGGAGGAGAAAAGAGGTTTGTGAAAGTCTCAGCTTTTAGTGCACAAACTTGTAACCTTTTCTCCTCTTCATCCTAGTATTTATATACAAGTAAGGTATACTACTTTGTACAAAGGATAAAGACTACTTGGGAGAATACTAAGACTCAGTGGATAATGCATTGCATGAATGAAGCTATTATCCACTGAACAAGAGACACATACTAGGAATAAAATCTTCTATAGATTTTCTTCTATGGTATAGAACCACTTTTGGGTTAAAAGACAAAAGCACTTTTAGGCACAGCCTGCTTTTTACCATTTAGGGAAAGTTTGACATTTCAAACTTTCCCCGCTCTGTTCCGCCTTTACTTCAGTCTTCAGGTATCTAGTTCTTTAGTCTCCAGTATTTGAGTCTTCAGTCTGATGAGGAGGAGATGAGGGACTCAGTGAGTTATTGTCATCACTCACTGATCCATTACCTTCTTCTTTGTCTCAGGCCTTTTCACTGAGTTCCGCCTCACTGAATAGGTGAACCTTTTTTTTCATAGGATCATCCTGAGTATCTTGAAGGTAACTCACTGAACGACTATGTCGATCAGTGATCGATTGTGGTTAAAGGTATATGAAAACTTAGGATTTATCTATTCAAAAGTCCTCAGTAAGGGAGACTTAGGTACTGAAATGTGACCCAACAATCTTCCCCTATTTGGAATATAAATATTGCCTAAGTGTTTTGATCAGTGTAAGTGAGCTAATGACTTCTTCTTACACTGAAAGTACGTATCATAGTATGAGTAGGACCACTGAGTAACATAACATCATAGTTTATTTATCCCAATTCACATCCTTACTGAGACTTATTACAAAGAAAGCATTAAAGATAGTTGTGTTGATGAATTTGATTATGTCAAGTCCAGCTTGAGACCTAGAGCATCCAGCTTTGCCTTCTTGGACTCAAGGTTAGATCGGTTTGGATCATGGGTTCTTTGATCTTTGATCCTCAGAGTCATGAGCAAAATCTTACATTTGCAGGGATGGATTTGGAGAAGCTAGCATCAGAAAATCACAGCCATTGATCTGACCCTGCCAGGTCCATATCACTCCTCTTTGGGAAGGCTTCATCCCCATATTCATCAACAAGAGAACAATCCTCTCTCAGACTCTCTATTTACCAGGTTGCTCACAAATTTACTCCTTCAGGGGAGGGCTCTGTTGAATCAAAGGCCAGGCACCTTGATCTCTGGTTCATGTTCCACCTTCTTTCTTTCCTTGAAGAGGCTGACCAGCTTTAGTCTGAGGAGGTTGGAGGACAGTTGCATGGGAGAGGGCTGAATTCCAAGTTCGTTGGGGCATGTTGGCAAGGCTTTGATATCTCTGACTGAGGGCCTGCAAAGAAGTTGACCGCTTTTGGCCACATTCTTTGACTTTTCAATCAGAGGATGGTAGTTCATCCAATTCAGTGGCATCCCCAAAGTCACTGAATTTTGAAGGGGTCAATGAACTCAAAGTTCTCTTGTCATCACCCCCGTGTAGACACTGACAATGGCTGGTTTTGGTGTGGTGGCAATAGATATATAGTGAGAACTCTACAGTGTAAGATAGCTTAGCGTACCAAAGTAGTTACTTAAGCATAGCTTAAGTTTAGTGAGGAGATCATACACAAATACTTGTCATTCAATCCTCTTTGTAGTTTCCGCATACAAAGAGGTAATAATTCTTAATAAAGCTAGAATTAAACGTTGAAAACTTAACTTTGAGTTTTATGCTTTATTAATCTTTTAATTACATTATTATGCATGGAACACTTGTAGATTAATCCTTATACTTAATTCTATAAGTGTGAAGGGAACAACAACAAGTGAGCCACATCAATCGAATAATCGATTGCGTAAGCTAGAGTTAATTAATACACCACATAGCACATAAATTGATTTTAATTACACTTGGGGTCTTCCCCAATTTTAGATCTATCTAATAATTATCATGTGTAAACAAGTTAAACAATTAAACAAATAATCAATCAATTAAACAATTAATTAATCCATGACTAACATGCATGTTTCGTCATGGATCATGCATAACAATTAGCAATTAGGTCACAAGTACGTCCAATTAACACATAAACTTGTTAAAGACCTAGGGCCTCTAATCAAATTAATATTTAATCCACAAACCCTAATTTGGATAAAGGAGTAAATCGACCCCCCTCCCAAAATTTAAGGTTTTGAAATTTTTACATGCCCTAGATCTCAAAACAATCTAAACATGTATCTAAAACATTAAAGATTCAATTTTTATGTGTTTTATGTAATCAATTACATGTTATAGTAGGCTCGTGATACCACTGTTAGAATTTAATAAACATAACTATCATATATTTATTCTAATATCAAGTAGTCACAATATGCGGAAGCGAAGGAACATCTATAACATATAAAAGATTAACATAAACATAAAAAAGAACGTACCTTTTGATTATAGCAAGAACCTTGAACAATTGGATGAACCCTAATTAGGGTTTATGTGAATTAGGGATCTATTGATTAACCCCTTACCGTTTTGTTAATCGATCCAAGATACAATCAATAGTGTGATTATACCACGTTCTTGTACACACGTACTAATAGCGAATTAAAGTTAAATGCTAGTTTAAATAATACACAAAACAATATATTTGTTTTAAGAAAGCAAAAACAAATCGACCAATAAAAGCGAACCACCAAACTCTTTTGTGTTTTTGTTTTGTCGATCACAGTACCAAAGGAAAAGAAAACCCCTTTTTATATACATGTACATGCATTTTTCACACGCATGTATATACAGTTTCTGTGATCATTGTCGACAAGTGCAAAGATAGAAAAGCAATCAATAATTGTTTAGTTAATACGGAGTAGATATTAACGTGTACAAGAGTCATTACAAAATAAACCTTTGACCTTGATTTTATAGGATAACAAAACTTAGGGAACAAATTAGGGTTCTAGATCTTTCTTGTTCTCTATTTTTTATCCATGGTCCTTATCTTTGTGCGTTAGTCAATTTTCGCCAATTACTAACGATCTTTATTTGTTTTGTGTAATTAATAATTAAATATAACTTTTTATATTAAATTATTAAACTTTATATACGTAAAGTGTGCAATCCCGCGGTCTCGGGTTCGATACTAGACATATACTTATTAATATTTATCCACAAACTCCAACAAAACACCCTAATTCATTTACTTTCATTTGATCCTTTGAAGAAATAAGTTGTACTTTCGGGTTTAGAACGTGATTTAGTATAGTTCTTGGGTAATTTGGAGGTTCTTGGTTAACACAACTCTAGATCTACAAATCTTGCACCAAATTTGTAAGTCTCATATTTTTCCAAAACTCTTGTACTTCTTAAATGTTTATGGTCTTAATCTTGCTAAAGTACAGGTTATTTTGTTAATTTGTTTGAAAAACTTAAAAATGAACCACGCACCTATATACCTATATCGTTGGGTGACAGGGTGAGACATAAAAATATATTGTTGAGTGAGAATGTGAGACATAATGCTGATACTGTCTCCGCCTGCAATATCAAGGTATTCATCCATACCAAAGCCATGGTATCTCATGTAGGGAAGAACCGCAATCACATTGTTCAACGAAACTGAAAAATAGCATAAAAACCAGTGTCAACACAAATTCAGAAACCATCAACGAAATCTCTAATACAGAATTCCTAGAATAAATTTCAAGTAATTTATATGTTACTGAGAGAAACTTTAAAAAAAAAAAATAAATAAAATAAAAATAAAAAAAATAAAAAATAAAGAAACGGAGATTTTAAACATTATTGTTCCATAAACTTCAATTATGGACCTATGGTAGTTACCAAAGGTTAACTACAACTCTATGTATATAATGCCACTTGAGAACGGGGAGTTTAAAGATGATATAGGCATATATTTACTCGTGAGTCATATCCGAAAGTTTAATAAAGAAGGGTATATGGCAGTTAATCTTGATCAGGCTAAAGCTTCCATAGTCAAAATATACACTGAAACATGCTGGAAGAAACTCTCATGGACAATACTCATTCATATTCTTACCAATTCCATCCTCAGCAGCACTCTGTGTACAGCCAACAGCATCCCACCAATCAACTCCAACCATAAGACTCCACCAAAATCTGCCGTCATAGAAGAACATAATTAGGAAAGATATAATGATTACCTGGAATGTTTAGCTCGTTTTAGTGGTAATACCATGTCAGCCAACTTTTACTTTCAGAATCATTGCAAGTATGTAACACGTACTTCATAAGTGTAAAAGAAATTTGAATACAAACCTCTAACGAAAGTCCAAATTACAATTTTCGTAGTACGAGAGAACTACTAATGGTTAGAGGTTCTTGTATACACCTAAAGACTATTGACCGGCTTAATTATTTGGATTTGCAGATCAAAATCCACATGTACATTATAAATAAAATGATATACTTATGTGTGTCTGTGTGTGTTTTATTTTTTTGTTGAACGGCATATAATGTAGTATCTAATATTCACTATGTAGAGTACCTCTCTGCAATTGCACGTTCCCATGTTGAGGAGTTTGCTTTCACTTGACCACTTGGAACAGCAGGGGGGAGAACGCGAATTATCTTCAACATAGTGCAATCCTTGATTGTATCATGCCAAACAGTAGCAGAGCAGCAACTTGTAGAAGAAAACGCAGGTGAAGCGATTGCAGAATAAACATTGATCTGATAGTTATCAACAGGTGTAAAGCTTGAACCAGAAAAAATGTGGACCCCACCTCGTAGAAAAGCAACAGCAACCTCACCACCATGTGCAGAATAGACTATACGAGCAAGAGTTCTAACATCACTAGGCAAATCAAACGGGTCAAATACAACCCGTTTTGACTTTTCAATATCAGATTCTGATGTGTTTAGACCCTCGGAAGTTGATCCTGTGGGACCTGCTTGGTTACTTTTAAAATAATCCGTGGCTGGGATGCTCTTATTCACTTTTGTGACCCAGACTGTCTGCATAGGTGGTTGTCCACCAAAACTAGATGTTGGATTCCCAAAAATGGGATGTAGGACAACAGGCTCTAGAGAGGATTCCCAACGTTGAACTCTCCATCCAGTTATTGAAGGACCTTCGTCTGGGTCGTATGGAGACATGTATTGCCCTGCATAGACAAAGCTGATAAGGTCATTTGCCATAATAAGAAGCATATACCTCAAACCCTCAAAAGCATAAACAATGAGCGGATTTGGTAAAGGGTCAAACAAGTTCGGGTTTGTTGCAGGTAAATTTTTGTACAGATAGGCTCGAGTTGAATCGACCTGCAAATTTTTATTATTTTTTTTATTTTTTATTTATTTATTTATTTTTATCCACTTCTTATAAAGTATGAAAAATAGATGATTTAAAAATTAAAAAAATAAATAAAAAAAATTAAAAAGAAAAAAAAAAATGTTTCCCTGCGATGATTATCAAAAAGGTTGAGGCAATTTAGAAGGTTGTGTGCGTAATAGATACACTTTGACTTATAACCTATTTGTCATGTCAGACTCATTTGGCTACTTCCATGTTTAACCAAAGAAATGTCAATTCAAGGCTGTTTTAGCTTTTTCAAACATCATAGAGTACCACGAACCCTATGAACCAAAACTGCAGAATTTACTGGTGGGTTCCAAAATAAGAGAAGTATGCTTGAACCAAATAGCAAAAACCAGCAATATCCAGCAAATAGATGCATGTTACACACCAAGTAAAATAGCAAAAAATGTTCAATTTGGTATCAGTACCTTCAACAATCACAATAGCAATCACAGACCCGCCACAAGTAGGGTCAAAAGCAACTGCTGTGACACCGGAACCCCATGTAGTTGTTGCTGCTGATTGAGCTGAAGCCTCAGGACTCACGTATGCAGAAAAATTTGAAACGGGAGAGCAATGAAGTGCAACCATGTCACTATAATCTTGGTCTGCAAGCTTCTTGCCTTGCTTAGCTTCTAAAAATAGGTACTCCTGCCAGCTAAACAAATATGATGCCAATGAAGCGAAACCATCCCACACGGGTGGATTAAGTGAAGGAGGGATCCCATTGCTGGTAGTTGTTTTTGGAGTAGCTTGAAATCCATTTCCAGGACCAGGTGTGACCTCCCAGACAACCACAGTAGATGGATTCACAATTGGAACTCCTGCCACATGTAAGGCTCCGGAGTCTGTCACAATTGCATCTGCTGCCATAATGCCGCTAGGTCCAGCTCCTAAAAGGCCTTTGCTCGTGCAAAACCATTTAGATGCGCCACTATGATTCGATGGCCATTGAGACCAGTGGAGCTGAATAGATCCAGATGAGAACACAGAGCATACACACAGAAAGTTTGGCCATCCAGCTGAATTTTGTTTTCAAAAAAACTTTAGAATTTGCAAAAATTTGGAGGTATATGTACAACTTTAGAGCAGGAACTACCTGGAGCTTGAGGCTGTTGGGAGAGAAACTTTTCCTCAAATGTTGACTTAGTAGAAGTACTAGATCTTGAGGAAAGCCACCTATACTAATTTTCACAAAAACAAAATAAATGTCAGCGACGCACCACACATGAAACAAAAAATAAAAAGGTGGACACAGCTTCATACAGGAGACACCCCAGATAACCATTTTGTGACAACTGCAAGATCCTGCCGCCATTCATGCTCTCGCTGCCAGGAACTAGCATCATTAACCAAACTAGCCGATCCCTATCGCATCAAAACATGTCAGTGACAATGACTCGTATCAGATAACCTTGCAAGATATAGCTTACCAGTCATATGCTCACTAAAAACAATACTATGGGTGCGTTTAGTTGGAGAAAAATTTCCCTTGTTTTCTATCTCTAGTTTTGTAAAAATTTGGAAGAGAAATTTATCTTCACAAAACACTTGAAAATATAGAAAACGCGTTTAATTGATGTTTGTATTTTCTATTTTGAAGAAGGGGAGGGGGGGGTTGGTTGTGGGTTACAAAGGAAAACAACTAAAATTTGTTTCGTAGTTTTCCTTGTTAAGTTAGGAAATAGGGGATTTTGTGTTTTGCAAAACATTTTGTTGGAAAACATTGATTTGAACGCGATCTCTGTTTTCCTTGTTTTCCACAAAACATTTTGTAGAAAACAAGGGTGTTTTCCCCCAACTAAACGCACCCTATAAATTTCTTATACAAATATTTTTTCAATAAGGGACAGAAAATAATCAACCAATGTTAAATGTCACTACTAGTCAAGAATTCAGATGGACAGGCCATGCTTACTTGAGAAGGCTGAGTCCAGATAGTTATCCGCCCATGAAAATTAGCAATTAACAAGGCACGAGGGCAAGAAGAAGGCGACCATTCAATAAATTGAACTGAATCCCGTGGAGAATCTGCCATAGTTATTTCAGTAAAAATAAGTCGACACTCAAAATAAATACAGACAAGCAGAAATAGCAAACAAAAGCCAAACAAAAATCATATCTGAAACAAGTTCATACACAAGTCAGAAAAAGCTTTCTACTTGTGTTATATATAGCCATTAAATATCAACCAAATATACACACAAGACCTGATGCTCAAATGACCAAGCCATGACTACTGAACCAACATGAAAACGTAAAAGAGTTTCATGCACATTACCTGCTATCACATTAAATACAGTTGACTCGGTAGGTCGTTCAGGGATCACAATATGTATTGGAATCCAAAATGGTGGATTTGCATTAGAACTGCATGATTAAAGAAAAAAAGCTTAGAATGGAAGGTAATAAGCCAAAAAAACACACTGCCACTGAATGATAGATTTTGGAGCTTCCACGATACACAAAGACTTGTATAATGTCCATAACATTAAAGACCGGTTGAGATACAGAAACATTCAGATCCTACCACCCAAATTCAAATGATGTCAAGCCGCTTCCATAACATTTTACTAACCGAATATATGCTACAGCAAGATTGTTTTTCATGATGTAAAATTATGCTTAGTTTTATAACAAAGTCTCCCTATATTAAGTATAAATATTAATAGGCACACGTGTTTATAGACTATAGAGGTTTATGTGAGTGCGGTAACTACTGTCATAAAATGGAAACTTGGAATACAAATGATACTTCATTACCTGGGTATACGCGCACAAGTCTCTGATGCACATGCTATGGCATTTAGCTTTCCACACCAAGCAACGGCACTGTTACAGCAGAAGTTGGACCCAATTAGAAAATACTACTACTCAAGTGAACTGAAACATATTTTAAGACAAACAGCCGGTCATGTATTCCACAAGAGTTATAACTAGTATGGTTCCAAGCACGTCTGATACAAAGATAAATTGTTCAAACAAAATATGAGACGAAGCACATATCTCAGATGGCTGGTCGGTTTAGTAGGTAAGGCCGTAAGGGTTTTACTAGATCCAGAGAAACATACTCTGATTTAATAATATTGTTTTACATGGTATCAAGAAAGTTCTAGGAATTGCAAGTACGCATGTATATAAAGTTGAACTTGAAGGCATACGAACACACACTTTAACAAGTAAACGTGTTGTCTCATTCAAAGTGATCAGATACTTGGAAAAGAAAACAACATTTTAGCGATAACCACTAATCAAACTTTGCATAAAAGAATGGTAAAGCATTACCAAGAAACACATATACAAGTTGCACAGAAACCAAAATCAGTTGGAAGATACAACTAACTCCTCTAACCATCTCAAAAAACATAACAAAACTTAATAAAAATCAAGATAAATAGAAACAAGTATTTTTAATCACTGCCAACTTAATAAAAATCAAGCTATGAATGGACAGTAATCTCGATCTGAAATTTCTCATCACCAACAAGGCACGTTAACTCCTTTCTAAAAAATCCAAAGCCCTTATATCAAAACACCCAAACGTCATGCAACCTAAAAAGCATTCCACCAAGCTAAAATTTCCGTTTTTCATTCCAAGAAACATCCTTTACTAACTATTCAAGGCTAATTAATAATTATACTAAATCCCGCACATAAAAGCACAAAGCACGAGCCAAAGAGTATCCACCCTTACCTACACTATAGCTCATGAAACCACATAAACATAATCTTATAAGCAAATTACAGCTGATCGTCGATCCATTAATCTTCAAGCATAACAAGTTCAGTGCTAACAAATTAAGACTAATGTGATCCGAATAATTTAAAAAAAAAAAAANATTTCTTTAAAACCGATAGTAACATAAACCTCAGGTTATTCATCACCAAAAACAAGGCTCGATAACTACTTTATCACAATGCCAAAACCTCGTATAACCTAAATAATATTTACTTTTCAGTCCAAGAAACATTCAAACTAAATTCTTTTCGACATCACATTAGCAATTCTATTTTTTTTTTTTTTTTCTCAACTTTAAACGTCCAAGCCGAAAGCACTCACCTTTACCAGCACTATAGCTCATTACACAGCATATTAACACTCAACTGATCATAACAAACAAGCAAATAACATAAAATTTAAACCTAACCATCCATCAATTAACCAAAATTTAACCCTTAAACATAGCAAATTCAGTTAAATTAACACATTACACATCACAGTAGCATTCTTACTCGATCCTACACTACAAAGCATAGTCACATGGAACGCTGACTCGGCCGCGTTCCCCGTTCCGGATCGTTCGTACCCAAACGTGGTACGATCGCGATCCGGATCGTTATTTTTGGCGTTCCCAAACAGCATCAATCGCCGTACCAAAGTCTACTGGTTCGACGTACCAAAATGGATCGGTACACCGTACCAAAGTGAAGCGGTACGACGTACCAAAGTGAACCGGTACAGATTCGGTCAAAGCCAATTGTAATCGTTTAGATCCGGAAGGAATGAGTCAAAATCGGACCAAATTTGGGACAGAATCGGTCAAAAATCATTGTGGTTTAGTTGGTTCTGTTTTTGTTTTTTTATAGAAAAATGTGTAAACTATAAAGAAATAATGGTGGGAGAAAGAAGATAGAGGTATTTTAGGGTTTAGATGGATATATTTATAAATTTTAATATAAAACATATTACCTATTAAAATTAAAATTAAAATTACAAGTATAATATGGTACGTTGTACCAAATTGGGTACATCGAACCGAAGCGAACCGGAGCGTACCGAAATGAGCCTACCCCCCTTCGTACCGAATTTTAAGGACTTAGCGAACCGCGTACCCGTTTCTTGTTCCCGTACCGGAGCGTACCGGGTTCCATGTGACTATGCTACAAAGCATCAGCCGAAAGCCCGAAAGTACTCACCTTTACCAACGCTATAGCGCCGTTTAACTAATGACAACAAACAAATTTACAAAGCAAGCACTGAAACACAGCATCTTAAAACTACAATAATAACAATAAAATGAATCAATTTAAACCTAATGATCAATCAATCAGTCAGTCAATCAACCACAGTTAACATTCAAACACGGCATCAGCCAAAAGTTATCGTTTTTACCAATCATTTTACCGCAACTAACGTAACATATTTACAAAGCAAGCACCAAAACAAGGCATCGTAAACTACAACAATCACAATTAAACAATAAATGAATCAAATTTAAACCGAACGATCAATCAATCAATCGCACTTCACATTCAAAAACAAGAATCTAAATTTTTACCTCTTGCACATACAAGCACGGGCGAAAAGTAGTAACCTTTACAACTAATAAAGCTCACTAAACCACATACACAATACATCAACACCTAACTAACCAAATAATCAATCAAATAAGCTCGAAAAAGAATACCTAAAATTACGACAAAGTTCGGGGACGCTCATTTTAAACAACAAATTAGAACTAGGCTGCTTCAATCTAATACAAAACACAGTAGCTGGTGAATCATTCCCAGAGCTGTTGTTATCCTCATCCATTTTATTATCAATCCCATCACCACCACCGTCACCACCTTTATCCATCATCATCTCAACGTCACCACCGTCACCGTTAACGGAATCAGTTACAGGTTGTTGTTGTTCAGTAGATGAAGATGATTGTTGTTGTTCTTCGTTTTGATTGGTGGTGTAGGGAATTGAAGTGGAACTCATTTGTTTGAAAAAAGGAAATGAAGAATGTGAAAGTGGTTTGATTTATATAATAATGTTAAAGTCTTTGTGACAGGGATGGATGACGACTCTGATTTTGATTTGTTTTTTCTGCTTTAGGGTTTGTTTGTGTTTTGGAGCAAATCAAAAAGGGACAACTAACACCACTATGGTTTTTGTTTCGGTAAATTAATTCATTTAGTAATTTTTTTGTTTAGGGATGAGTGTACAGTAAAACATGTATAAATTAATAATGTTATGACCTACAAATTTCCAAGTCCAGTATGTACTAGTTACAATGTATATATTAGTTAGATATGAAAAATAAATTAGAAAAACAAGTTTGAATGTATACTAGTTAGAAATGAAAAATAAATTACAACATATACTAGTTGTAGATGATGATGATAAAAAAAAAAAAAAAAAAAAAAAAAAAAAAAAAAAAAAAAAAAAAAAAAAAAAAAAAAAAAAAAAAAAAAAAAAAAAA
>LBNU01030376.1:254637-266840 GCA_014162995.1 Artemisia annua
AATGCTTGCACACTTGATAAGAGCAATCGACACTTACATGATGAGATCCGTTGATCCTAAAGGCTATATATAATAAGGAAATTTGTTCCTTACACGATAACAGCCGTTGTCCCTAAAGGCTCACTCTTTGAGAGCAATTGTACCTTACTTTATGGGAGTCGTTGTCCCTAAACGCTTGCTCACTTGATGAGAGCAATTGCCCTTTACATGATGATAGCCGTTGTCCCTAATGCTTGCATACTTGATAAGAGCAATTGACACTTACATGATGAGATCCGTTGTTCCTAAAGGCTAAATTTAAGAAGGCAATTTGTTCCTTACAAGATAAGAGCCGTTGTCCCTAAAGGCTCACTCTTTGAGAGCAATTGTACCTTACTTTATGGGAGTTGTTGTCCCTAAACGCTTGCTCACTTGATGAGAGCAATTGCCTTTTACATGATGATAGCCGTTGTCCCTAATGCTTGCACACTTGATAAGAGCAATTGACACTTACATGATGAGATCCGTTGTTCCTAAAGGCTAAATTTAAGAAGGCAATTTGTTCCTTACAAGATTTTACACTCTGACGGCGTCAGGTTATAAGGGCTGACGCCGTCAGCTCGCCGCCATTAGGTTTGTCGGATGGCCTAGATCCACTTCTGACGCCGTCACCTTATAAAACCTTCTGGGCCGTCACTCTTTAAAATATAACCTGACGGCGTACTTTTCCTAACACCTGACGGCGTCAGGTGTTAATTCCAAATTTTCCTCTGGCCCGTCATTTGGTAATTGGTTTCCACTCTTTTGTCAAGGCTTTCTGACGGCGTCACCTTGTGACTTCTGACGCCTTCTGGTTGTAAATTCACCATCTTTTGAGACTTTGTCGTTTTCTTCACTTTTATGCTCCAAAAACGTTCGAATATGCATGTTTTCCAGAATTCCTCTCAAAAGTACCTAAAATGACAAAAGGAACGATTTAGGGCGATATTTGATCACATTTATACGAATTAGGGCTTAAACGACCCCCTAAAAGCGTAACACTTTTCGTCTCATCAGTATCATCAATACTAGTCGAAACAGAATCATTATTAGCAAGAAAGGTATCGATCTCATCCAAAATGGAGTCACTTCTCTCAACCGGTGTGAGAGAAGGATGGGAAGAGTCAGGAATATCTTCAGATATATCAAGATGATCATATTCAACAATTTCAGAATCACCGTTAGAAATTTGCCCGGACTCACTTGGGATTGGGACGAGGTTCTCAACACTAGACTTTTTGAATTTGTCCAATTCCGTTACCGGAATAGTGTTTAAATGCTCGTCCCCCATTTTTAGAGAGTCATCGGGTTCTACGGGAGGTAAGATAGGTGCTATTTGAGGGAAAACGTTTATCGGAACAAGTCTTTTTTCGTCATCATCGGAGTCATCATCACAATAAATGAAGGCATTTTGAAGTTTAGATGCTCTTTCCTCGGCAAGTAATTCTTCCATAGACTTCCCATGAGGATCGGGAGTATAAGTATTACGATTAGCCAAAAATTGATTAACCGCTTGCTCTTGATTACGCCATGCTTCGACAACGGAGCCCAAAAGTTTTATAATTTTGAGCATTCTATCTTGATTTTGATAATTGCTGGGATTTTGTGGGGGTTGGTTAAAACCATGAGAATCGTAACACAAATTCTGCTCATAATGAAAATTTTCAAATGATCCCCTATAATTTTTTAAATTTGATGTATTATTGAAATACGGTTCTTGCTCATAAGAGTTTTGAGGAGGGTAATTGAAATCATTTTAACGATAATTTGAAAAGTTCGAATTACAATTATAAGCGTATGAATTTTCATCTTCGGAAGCACAAAACGAACAAAATTCATTCGTAAGATTCTACCACACCTCTCGCAAGTACACCATTGACAATAAGTCGATGTCGGATCTAAAGGATTTCCACATTCATCACAATATCGTTGATCGAACGATGATAAATCGGGCGGATGTGGGTAGTCGTAAATGTTTGATGAGTTGTTGTATGAATTCGGATTAGGATCAAAAGAATTACAAAACAAACAACATCCGTTCAGAAGATCATTACCACACCGTTCGCACGTACACCATCGACACGGTAAACCGTAAAGCGGCTCACCACAACTGACGCAAGGAATAATCGATTCCATTAGAATTAAACATAAGAGGAGAAAGAGAAATAATTGACGGATTAGAGGATTAGAGAAGAAGAATTAAACGTTTAAGAAGATAAGAAGAATATTTTTTTTTTATTTTGATGACGTAAAAACAAATTAAGATAAAAGTAAAACAAAAGTGAAAACAAATTTTTGAAAAAGAAAATATTTTGGTGTTTAGAAAAATGGAAAACAAATTTTGAAAAGAAAATATTTTGGTTTTTAAGTTTTTGAAAATATTTACAAAACACGAATCGCAAAACAAAAACCAAAATTCAATTCCACCTTCCCCGGCAGCGGCGCCAAAAATTTGATATTATTAGATCGTAGTATAGTGATTTTTCCGAAGAAATACTCGTGAAAGTATTTCCCCGGGTCGTGTCCCAGCGAAGGTGTGAATGGAATTATGATTTCGTTGTGTGATTCGTGAAGTGAATGGGGATAAAAGTGATAACTTTGGGATTTACACTACGAATTATGAAACAATGACTAAAATCAAGTAAAAAAGCAAAGGGAACAAGTAACGGGTGCACATGTATGTAAAAGCGTAAACGTAACCTAAAAACGGGAAATAAAAATGTAACGTAACGAGATAAATTGTAGAATCTAAACAAATCTAATCCTATGGGCATGAAAGCAATTTCCTTACATTCTAAATGTTAAAAGAAAATTTTGGAAAAAGAAAAAATATTTTTTTTATTACTTTCTATTTATTTACTTAAAAACAATTTTAAAGAAATAAAATGATTAAAAATAGAAAAACTTATCAAATAAATCTGGGATTTTTTCTAAAAGTCTAATATTATAATAGAAATGAAGGAAAAATATAAAAAATGGAAAAGCTCAATGGAAAAGCTACGAAATAAGCTAAACAGGTTAATGAGCTAAATAAGCTATAAAAAGAAAAACCGTTATAAAAGAATTGAAAGAGAAACACTTAACAACAAAAGACCCAAGGGAGATTTGGTTTAGCTGTGTGAGGTGTGATGTGCAGGAGGTCAGGGGTTCAAATCCCTCCTTTTGCACTTTTTGCAAAACATTTATTTTTGGAATTTACTTTTGGAAAGTTTCTAATAAGATGAAAATGAGAAAGTTTTGTGAAAATAAACTTTTTGTAAAACTAAAAATAAGCTGGTAATAAGTGAAAATGAAATCAGTTAATGAAAAACTTAGAAAATAAAAGATAAAAGCTGATTTTTACGAATAAGCTAAAGTAAAAGCTACCAACTAGTCCTAAGGGCTGAAAGACATAAAAGCTAACTAAAATAAGCTAACTATTCCTAATAAGCCAAATAATATAAGACAAAAAGCTAAAAAGCTCAAAATAAACAAAAGTCAAACTGATGCAAAACAGTCCTAATAGGCCAACTTTAAGCTAATATTCAAACTGCAATACTAAAAGCTCAATCATAAAAACAGTAAAATCATGTAGATAAGCAACCAATAAGCTCATAAACCAAAATTCAGACATTAGGGACCATAGAATAAGCAGAAAAGAAGCTGGGAATAAGGTTTAATAGAGAGATCTGGTGGTGCCGGGGAGCATACATATAAATAGCTATTTTCAAGCTCAGAGATAAGCTAACAAACAAGCTTATTATAGAAAGGCAAATGAAGAACAAACAAGCCTATATGGAAAACTATTTTAATACATGAAAAGCCCTAAATTCTAACCTCAATTGATCCCTTAATTCAACCCTAGATCAGATGAACTTAGAACAACTTAGAGTACTAAAGCTGACTTTTCAAGTGCACTAATACCTTGACTTTTATGAAATTCTACTGATCAAATCTTAATCTATGTGATATATTAAGCTAATTAAAGCTTGATTACCCTAAATGCAACGATATTCTAACAAGCTTCAAGGATCATGGTAGTAGTAACACAACAATGCTCACAGAAATGGAATATAAGATGGATTTTGACTTTTAATAGAATGAACTATGTATTTTACTGTATGACTATCCTAAATACATCTATAGTGATCTATTTGAGCTAAATCTAACACCTATAAACAATTAGAACACAAAAATTCAAGCTGAACCAAACACTCCTTAAACTGATTGAAATCACTACAACTAGCAGAATTAAACTAACATATACTTCAACAATGATCCAACTGAGTCTCAGAACTATAATAGAAGCTTGATTAACAGTAAACAACAACTTCCAACAACAAAGGCACAGAATCACAGATCAAGCTTAAACTATTGATGAGTGCTCAAACACTCATCATTTTTGGTCAATCTGAACTGCAAAAACATTTCAAAAATACTCAAAAACGCATCAAAATGCAGAAAATATCCAAGGATCGTGTTTTATATGTCTCAAATGCAAAATGTTTATGTTAGGTCACCATAATGTAAACACAAGTATAGGTTTGATAGAAATGAGATAAGAAATAGAGTTTGGTTGATTAGATCAAATATGAAGAATAAAAGTGCAAGAATTTCACTATGTTATTGAAATAACCAACAAGGAATATGATTACATGATATTCCTATTTATAGGAGAGGAGCTAGGGCAACACTCCCTTTCTCTTTCCTTATTCTAAATGTTGGGCTTTAAGGCCCATTAGACGTGTGATGGACTCACACGTTTATATGATAGAATAAATTATAACACCCCCATTTTCAGGTTTGCAGCGGAAGGGACATGAGGTGCTATATATCGATCACATAGTACAAACATAATAAACAAGTTTCATACAAGAAATATTTAATAAACATAAACCTTGAAAGGTTATTATGTTTTACAAGAAGTCCCAAAAGTTTACAAAGTTTAAAAGATACAAATGATAATAAAAGTCTTTAACATTTTAGAACATAAAACATTTAAAACATGAGCCATTTTGATTGATAATCTTTCCTTGCGCGGCCCATCCAAGTTGAGGTACTTACGGACCTGAGATAAAACATGCTAAAAGTCAACAAATAATGTTGAGTGAATTTATAGAGTTTAGTAATAATAAAGTGAATACAAGTATCATTCATCGGGTAACAAGTATGATCAGTACTTGTCGGTTATTAGATTATAACATAGAGCTCATGAAACTGAACCTTAACCAAGTTTATCATTTGCCCCGGTAGGGTAATATTTGCCATTTACCTCATATTCTCAATATTATATGACCGTTGAAAGATGAGAGCTACTCATTCGGCCAGGCTGGTCAATGCCCAATATGCATATTTATAATATTAGCGTTTACACAAAATTAACGGTTCATGATGGGGACTTAATTGGCAAGAGTTACTCATTATCTTATAATCATGTATTCGGGTCAAGCATACCAAAAAGCTACTTGTATTCGTTTTGTAAAACTAGCATGTATCCCCCTCGCGAGGTTTATAAATCATTTAAAAGATTAAAAGCGAGGCTATAAACTCACCTTAAGTAGTGGAGTGATCGAGCACGAATAAGGCAATCGAAGAATCAAAGCGAAAATAGAAATGACCTATAACAAGAAACGTGTCTAAGAGTATGCAAATTGAATAAGAGAATGGATGCACATTATTATACTTGATTCATAGAGTCAAGGGATTGTACTAAGGGTTTTCACAAGTCATATGTTCATGGTTCCCAAAAATAGCAAGTTTCCGAGTTGTTTTACCTAACACATTTTCTTAGTTTTACTAGTGGCTGAAAACTTTCCCCGACTTGTAAAAATCACTACTTGCAAACCGTAAGTCAACTTTTTAAGTTATTTATATCCCTAGTTTCCCCTAAGTCCCTAGTGTACTGTAAAAATAAGTTTACTCAAAAATTTGCAGGTCTAACCACTTTTTATAAATTTTCTTTACAGACCTGTCCTAAAGAAAAGAGTGACTGAATTTTACGGCTTACCGTATCGGCCGCCATTTGAAATCTACAGGTCCTATAAAGGTGAGGCCAATTGGAGATGATAGCTCTATTTGTCTAGTACAGGTAGCATATTTGGTTTTCAAAAAGTTATGGAATAAAACTTGATTTTTGCCCCGAATGCCAACAGCATACAGAATCTGACCCTTTTTACCATAAAATTCATAGTTTAATCATCCTAACACTTCTAATGGTGAGCCTTTTTGATAAATGACCCTGAGACATACATCTAGGTCTGTATTATTTTTACTAATTTTATAAAGCCACGTTTCATTCTAAAAACATTCAATAATCACAGCCTATAATTTCAGCAATCACAAATCAACTCTAACCTAAACATAACTTATCCCAAACACAATCACCCTTAACCTATGGTCCTAATGAATCAAGTATAACATGCTTATCATAAAGAAGGTTTACCTACTGAGGTAAAACCCATATTTAATTGAATAACAAAAACCCATTGCATGTAACAAAAATCAATGAAGATGATGAGATTAACTTACTAGGAGTGCAAAATCAATAAAACCTTTTCTAGGGCTAGATTAAAAACGACCAAGAGACACCACCACAAGCTTGGACCTTCTCTTCTACTCTTCAAATAGAGCTTGAGGGTTGTGGAGATGGCTCTAAAATAATCTTGAGGAATACTTCAAGAAAACCTCAATAAAACATCAAGAAACTTCAAGAAAACCTCCTAATCTTCAATTCAAATCACCATCTTCTTCAAGGGTCTTCAAGGGAATGTTATGGAGATGATTTTATGATTAAAAAGATGATAAGATGGTGCTTGGAATCTGTCTTGAGTCGTTCACAAGGGTGGAGAAAACAAGGGATGAGTATTTTGATCCAAAAATGCATTTATGAGAAGTGTTTTAGTGGTATTAAGACTTAGGTAGTGGGAGACAAACATAAAAGTAAGGTAGCCAAGTGTACAAGAGTGTAAGAAGTCACAAATGAGTCACCACATATGTGGGTGGGTCGTTTATAACAAGAAAGGGGAGAAAAGGGTACTGGTTTTGTATAAAACATGAGCTACAGTGTGTATTTTGATCCCGGTAATTGCAAACGTAAAGTTTTTTTTTTTAAATGCGAAACGTAAAACCGGGTAGTAATAAAATGTAAAACATATAAAAATGTTAAAACTTATTATCATAACTTATTTAAGTATTTAGATGAGTGGTGAGTTCATCGAAGAGTTTAAACATCGTTAAAATTAAAACCGTGAGTTGAAAACGCGTTTGGTGACATTGGTTCTTGATAAAAGTGATGTAAACTTTAAAAATGAAACGACAAGTATAAAACTCATTTGTAAACATGAAAATAGGTTAAAATGCATAAAAAATGTCATTTTCGTAGTCTAGGGTTGACTCACGTTGTTAAAACCATAAAATGTAATTTTAAACCGAGTAAAATGTAACGGTGCAAGGTTTACGTAAAAATGAAAAAAAAAATAATTTAGGACTTTTAAAAGAGGATTGTAAGGAAACAATGATGCATAAGAAATGTAGATAGTACATAGTCTAGTCGCGGTTGGATTAATTGAACGTGTCATGACGTACGCGAATAACTTCCGACGAAGTTAATTATAAAAAAAAAAATAGTTATATAATAAAATTATAATTAGTGACATGAAATTTACGAAATGTTACAGTTTTGGGAATGATCACGTAGCCAAAATCACCGGTTATGGGGATCTCATTCATGATAAGTTTACAATTCAAAGAGTCTACTATGTCGAAGGATTGGGTCACAACTTATTTAGTATTGGTCAATTATGTGATAGCGGTTTAGAAGTGGCTTTCAGACAACATTCGTGTATTGTTCGTACTCTCGACGGCGTTGACATTCTCAAAGGCTCCAGGGATTCGAATCTTTACCAAATTGCACTTAAAGAAATAACGTCATCAAAACTGATTTGTTTGCTTGCAAAAGCTACATCATCACAAGCTTGGCTATGGCATCGTCGATTTTCTCATTTAAACTTTGAGACAATAAATGATCTTGCCAAATACTACTTAGTCAGAGGATTACCAAAACTAACTTTTAAGAAAGATCATCTTTGTTCATCTTGTGAATTGGGAAAGATGACACGTGTGACACTCAAATCAAAACCTGTACTTAGTACCGTTGCTCCTCTGCATGTATTGCATATGGATTTGTGTGGTCCAATGCGCGTGGTCAGCAGAAATGGAAAGAAATATATATTGGTTATTGTAGATGACTACTCACGTTACACTTGGTTTCACTTCCTTGCTTCAAAGGCTGAGACTCCAGAAGTAATAATCAAGTTCATCAAAAGAGTACAAGTATGTTAGGAATACGTTTTTTTATATAGAAGACTCGGTCACCCCGAGTATCGTTTAGCATTATGTAGCTCGTAGTATTTATCATATTAGTTAGTACGTAGTTTAATATTAGATAGTATTTGTGGAGTCGGGTCGGGTCTTTACCCACTGTCAGCTCGATCCACAGCCTAGTAGAGGCACTTAGTAACTTGTAGTATAAATACCCCTCACCTAGCAAGGGTGAGGGTTGGACCTTTCATACTTTCAATCTAATATTCACTAGTTTCTCTCACTAAAAGGCTCCCACTTCTCTCTACTTTCTCTCTCTACATTTCAAGCTATTCGATCCATACAAATCACAAAGACCATACGCGTTTATGTTTATGAGTATCCTACAATTGGTATCAAGAGCCTAGGTTTCATCTTAGGGCCTTGGAGTCACGGATTTGTGGTTGGTTTTTGTGGTTTTAGTTGGTTAGAATAGTTTCTTAGGTAAACATCTTGGTTTGATCTTGCTCGTGTTATTTGATGTGTTTTGGATGTACTTTCGTGATTAGTGGTGTTATAGTTACATAGTTCTTCAGTTGGAAAGGTCATATCTTTTGTTAGTTTGGTGGTGTGAAGGATTCTTGGTCGTTTTCTTCTTAGCGATTAAGTCTTCTGTGGGAGTTTCTTGGTAGCGATTAAGTCAGTCTAAGTAGCGATTAAGTATAGCGATTTGTGTGGTTTACTATTTTTGGACAACTGGAAAAATCACTAGATAGCGACTGGTTTGGACTTTTCTGTGTAGCGATTAGTACGCACTGTCTTCTAGTGGATAGTGACTTCCGAATTTCTAGCGATTAGCTTTTTAGCGACTTGCTGAGTTTAGCGTTTATCTCTCTGCAGCGATTAGGTCCTGATTAGCGTTTAACTTCATCAGCGATTAGCTTTTTAGAGATTTGTTGTCTTTAGCGATTATCTCATCTAGCGATTAGCACTCAACAACGATTAACTCTTGACTAGTGTTTACCTAAATCCAGCGATTAGCTTTTTAGCGATTAGCTGCTTTTAGCGATTAGCTCTAGCGATTAGCTCCAAAATTGCAGTTTGACCAAAGTTGACTTTTTACGTCAAAACTTCAAACGGCCATATCTTTTGAACCGTAACTCCGTTTTCAGCGAAATACTTGTCAAAACGACCGGAACAGGCTGAATATTGTGAGGTTTCACCACAAAGTCGTGAAACAAATTTTTCGAGGCCCAAATCACCTCCGGAGTGAAGTTATTAAGGTTTTAAGTTTTCAGACCATAATTTCACCATTGCAACTTTCATCAACTGAACCAAATCACACTACTGGTTGATAACTCACTGCTAGGTGATCAAGTTGTTGTGAGTTGGTAATACGCTGCGAGTTGAATAGTTCTGTGATTTGAGAATGTTGCGATTTGAGTTTTGTAACTTGTCCAATTACAATCTGACGTTGCGAGTTAATTCCTGCAATTTGACTAATTGTGATTTGACTTGGTGTGATTTGACTCGTTGTGACTTGTCTTAGATAACTTACTGTACCTTGCAGAGTTTATCATCTCACACTCAATCACTAAAGTACTCAACATTAGTTCACGGTTTCTTCTTGATTTTGTAAAATCCCGCGAAAGAATCTATTTCTCGGTTTAAATCATAGAAGTGTAAAATCCCGTGCACGTCCACATCATGTCAAATTCTTCAGATTCTACCATACCTGAGATACTCAAATTATACGACATGATCGATGAACATAAGACTTCCAACCCTTCACAAAAAATTAACGTGCTTGAGTCCGATAATGCTACGATGGAATCTTCGTGCTCGAATTCTCAAGAGAATGAGCTTCATCAGCCAATTAAATTACCTGACAATGCAAAGGAAAGTTGCATTGAATGTTTTCGATTACTTCACTCACATCTCAAGGTTCTCTTTGCACAATCTGGATATTTGGGAGGATACAAACGTGCATTCGCAACGCTGTTTGGTCAAGATGTTGAGACCTTTATAGTCAAAATGATTCTATATTTAGATCAACTTCAACAACAACTTGACAAAGGTGAATTTTCTGAAGGTAGATCTATCGCTGCATTCTGTGTGATCAACAACCAGCTCCAAGTGTTCATTAATTCGCGATTCACTGAGGAGTATGATCATGAGAGTCAAATGACGAAGAAGGGCTTTGCTACTTACACGGGAATCGAAGTTGACGTGTTCAGAGTCACACTACTTCAACTCATGGGTAATGTTAAGGTGTACATTGAGGAAAGAGCACAGCACAATCCTAAGTATGAAGACAAGGTGAAGGCATGTCGGGAGTAATCAAGTGAGGGTATTGTGGATTCGGGTAAAGCATCGGATGTTGGGTCAGTTGTCACTAAAGGCAGAGGATCAGAGACTGATAGGCTTGACACTACCAACAGTTCAATGACTCTTGTTGCACATGATATGGGTTCATATATCATACTGGTAAAAGAACAGGTGTCATGTGCTGAGGTACTCAAATTGTATAAAAGGATTGATAAACCAAGGATACTCAACAAATTACATCAAACTAATGTTGTTGAGTTAGATGATGTTGAATTGGAATACAGCGCTGCTTTCCCAATTGAACAACATGTGAAGCACAACAAAGAAACTGATGTACCTAGTAGAGCATCTTCTGTTGTATGTGATGATAATGTGATGCATGAACAAAGAATTCATAACAAAGTACAACAAACAAACGTTGTGGAATCAAATATTGCTGATATGGGAAATAGCAATGTTATCCCATATGAACAATATGTAAGACACAACGTCGAGTCTATTGTACCAAGTGATGAATCCTCTGTTGATAATAATGTGTGTGAATTGGATGAATACACTGCTGTTGTGCCTGATGATTCCTTGACTACTAGGATTAATATTCTTAAAGATCAGGTGACTATTTATCAACAACGTGCAAAATTTGTGTTAACCGAAAGTGAGCAGAAAATGGATTGGCAAATGTGTACATATATAACCGAAAGAAACTTAAAGGAAGAAGCTTTAAGAATGGAGATAAAATCTTTACAAAATCAAATTGATCAAATTGTTAAACAAAAACAGGAGATTCAGAAAAGTGTAACTGCACTAAAACTTGATTTTCAAAGTAAAGAAAGTAAACTCTTAAATGACTTTTCCAATCTTAAGGCATTAAAGAACAAGCTTGAAAATCAGTTGTATATACAAGGCCAAACCATTCAAACTGCTCAAATGATGCAAAAGCACATTAAGTTGCGTGATGAACATAGCAATAAGGATTTAGGAGTGCCTAAAACGAACTTTCTTAGGAGCGTTAGTGCCACTCAACCTGCCTTATATGATGCTAATGTGATGCTTAAACCTGATCATGCCCCCCTGATGTGCTGTCTAATGAGGAGATTGATGAGATAGAAACTGTCAATAGAGAGAGATTAGATGCTAAAATGAAGGATCCAAAGTTCATTAAAAAACGTGTCAATATCAAGCCTCATAACTACTATGAACAGAATCGATTGACTGTTTTTGCACCACAAACTAAGTTAACACCTGAGCAGATATTTTGGTCCTTAGATGTTGAGAAAAGAAAAGCTGAAGAACTTAAGGCCAAAACCCCTTTAAAGTTTGCTACCCCAACGGTGTATCCTCCCAATACACCGATGCACCTAGTTCAGTTATGTCACACCCTGAATTTACCTGTTATGGGCAGCGGATTTGAATACCCGGGTGTAACTTTCATGGCATCTCATCACAAGATTATATTGAACGACCTAAAGTGTCGTTTAGAAAATACACGTTTGATCATAAATAAAATCAGAGTTTACAAAACAAAGGTCCCCAAGTATTGTTGCAAGTTTTAAAACAAAGTCATACATTGATCATACATT